>JASDQU010102385.1:28474-47521 GCA_032191745.1 Picea mariana
CTAGAGATATCTAGGGTCTTCAAATGCTTGGTCCCAGACCAAGACTCCCATGCCCCAGGCATGGTTACCCTGGTTACAAACCAGGGGCCCTAGAGATATCTAGGGTCTTCAAATGCTTGGTCCCAGACCAAGACTCTCATGCCCCAGGCATGGTTACCCTGGACCTAGTCCAGGGGCCCTAGGCATTTGTCTAGGGTCTTTATCAATTTGGTCCCCGACCACATACCCCAGGAGTGCACTGGGGGCCCTAGATCTTGTCTAGGGTCTTAGCCATCCTCCAGGAGAATGGCTCTCGCTGCTGCATGTAAATTTAACAGAATCGGCATATTCTTCACTCTTACCTAGATTTGCTTTTAGCCTTCGAGAGTGGATAATCTTGCTAAACCCTCAATCAAACCAAGTCTTGTAGCTTCCCCTCTACTCAACGATTAGACTTAGTTTGACCCTTAGGAATACCCTCCTTAGGTTAGGAACCCTAGCCTTAAAGTGAAGAGCCAGTGGATGGCTTACCTAGTAGTTGCCCCCGAGCTCTCCTATGTAGTGCAGGAATTTCCCTTTAGCGAGAGTTTGAGCGGTAACAGGCAGGTTTGCAGCTGGTAGCCAATATTGGATTTATAACTGAGTATAGAAGAGGCATGCTATAGGCTTATTCTAAAATGATGATTGAAGTATAAGTATTCTCTCAAAACAGTTGTAGGATCCATAGCTCTGGAAGTATCTCTAGCCAATCATATCGTTACTTTCATTTGGTGCTCAAAGTAGAATCAGTTGCTGCAAAGACATAGGGAACACGAGATATGTTGGATTGTACAGGAAACATAGTGCTAAATATATCTCCGGCAAATTATAATTTTGGTTCTTCCTCCAATGCTGAAAGAAGTACCTTTTTTCTACTAAGCATCAATGAGATGATGATTGAACTCTACTCAAATCAGTTGTAGAATCCATAGATCTAGAAGTATCACAAGCCAAACATATATTTATATTTTCTTTTGGTGATAAAAGTTGAATTAGTTTCTACAAAGTCATAGGGAACAGGGGATATCTTGGATTGTACAAGATACATAGTGCTGAAAATATATCTAGCAAACTATATTTGGTGTTGAAAGATTTTTTTTCTGCCAAGTGAAAATGAACAAGAAATATCATGGACAAGATCTTATGTATGGGATTTTAGGGACAGGTGTAAACCTGTGGGTATACTTCAGCTTTTGCAAGATAGGTATGAAGAGTGTGGTAGGGTGTTGATAGATGGAATTTCTATGTTTTGCTCTAAATTTAGAAGGAAGGAAGCCGATTTTCCTTTTTAACTATTCAGTGCGTAAATGAAAGCTGGCAGAGCACTTTAGAATGTACTCCTTTTTATTATTTTAATTAAAAAGCTATGACTTTTTTCTAAGGAAAAAAAATTAACAACCAATTTGCTTGAAAATGTAATGATTAATGATGGAAGGAAAAAGCAAACAAACATAAAAAACATTGAAAGAAAAGGCATGAATAGGTTCACTAAAAGCTTAACCATCTCCATCTACCAGGTTATAAATCTTCTTCCAAGGTTCAATACAAAACCATATATTTCTCATTCAAAGTTCATGTGAAAACAATTATAATACTAATATGGAAGTCGTGTTTATATTAAAGTTTATTACATCGAAAATAGTGAAATGCATTTAAATTTAGATAGATGTGTGGCAAAAGACTAACTAAAAGTCCTCACCGTGATTTTAGAAAATCTTTTTACTTAATGCCTAGAGACATTATATAAAATGAATCTTTGGAAGTACTGCTTCCACTATCTTACGTCTTTTCTTCATTATTTATGACATCGCATGTTAGTGTTTAGTTCCATTATATTTTAATTATTTCATTAAATTCTGTCATCTTGGGTATATTATGTTGAAATCTTAGTTTATGTGTAATTTGCACTATAACGTCAGCCTAATCAACCTATTTAAATTTTATACTAGTGCACAGAAGTAACAAAGATACTGAACGGAGAGGGATTCTTTCATGTTACCTAGAAAATCCCAAAACAAAACAAAAGCAAATTCCATTCCTTAATCGATTGTCTAAGGTGAGATTAATGGTTATTTTGTTTCTTACATATCCATTGATTTCTATATAAATAGAAGTAAATTAACTGTGAAAGGGAATAAGAAAGAGAACTTGTTTGTAGAGGTCTGAGTTTGTGGAAAGCTTCGCTTAGAATTCCTTATTGCTCCAACTAGTAATCCAGTCTCCTTATCTCTCTGCAACTATCAAATCCTCAAATATACCTACTCCCTGGGATGGTTCCACACTGCTCTAGGAGGCCAAGGGTTAAGATCAATACGAGAGGACTACTTCGAGAATGATGTAGGCCAAGGGTTAAGATCAATACGAGAGGACTACTTCAAGAATGATGTGTTCCCTGACACTGATAGCCCAAGTATATTTATGCAAATGCAAAACAGTGCAGTAATAAAATATTGCAGAAAAAAAAAACACAGTAAAGAAATATTGCAACGAGTATTAAAACAAGATTGGGAGAGATCGATACAAACAAGTACTTCGACTAGGGTTATTCTTTCTCAATGAACCACCAAGATTAGCTCTAATCTGACAAGAGATTAGTACAGATTATATATATATATATATATATATATATATATTCCAAGTAACATATCCCAAGGAAAATCCTTGGGCACTTCCCCTCATTTCAAGGATGGTACTCAAGGTAAACCCTAGACTCTTCAAGGCACAAGGCCAAGTCAACAACAGCGCTCAAATCTATTACAACAATATACTCTTTATGAGTTCAACATTCCCCGGGCACTTCCCCTCATTCCAAGGATGGTACTCAAGGTAAACCCTAGACTCTTCAAGGCACAAGGCCAAGTCAACAACATAGCTCAAATCTAT
Organism: Picea mariana; assembly: GCA_032191745.1. NCBI lineage: Eukaryota > Viridiplantae > Streptophyta > Pinopsida > Pinales > Pinaceae > Picea > Picea mariana. Next base: position 31,376 of record JASDQU010102385.1, read on the forward strand.
TACAACAATTTACTCTTTATGAGCTCTGTTATCCCCGATTTCTAGGGATAACTAGGAGATCATGTCTCGAGGCCCACAGGTCCTAGACATGGATTACCGAGAGCAGGATTGACCTAAGCATGGCCCTGGAGGGCCCATCTTTCTTCTTCTTCATTAGACCTATCCTGTCAGCAGCAGCAGCATCCATCACCTTCGGCTTGGACTTGTATCGAAGAAGACTCTTGCTCCATGAGGTAATTGGTCCATGTATCATGGTATGTGTCATATTTGGTCATTATAACCTTCAGATATATGCATCGAATTCCTTTCATTTCTGACGACTGCTTGGATCTTACATTAACCCACTTGACCATGGTTGGGAGGATTGACAGGGTACCCTAGCAAGCTTGTACCCATAGGTTTTGGTTAGCCACCAGGGGGGATTTTGAAGGGCCATCGTCCGCTCCCATCATATCATCACTCTTACATCTTATCTCCCACTCATCTATCCCATTCCCCTAGTCCGNGTATGTGTCATATTTGGTCATTATAACCTTCAGATATATGCATCGAATTCCTTTCATTTCTGACGACTGCTTGGATCTTACATTAACCCACTTGACCATGGTTGGGAGGATTGACAGGGTACCCTAGCAAGCTTGTACCCATAGGTTTTGGTTAGCCACCAGGGGAGATTTTGAAGGGCCATCGTCCGCTCCCATCATATCATCACTCTTACATCTTATCTCCCACTCATCTATCCCATTCCCCTAGTCCAGGCATTAGGATGACCTATTTGTGGGGTTACACCTTATCTCGTGGGAAGAAGGGGCTGAAGGCCCAGGAGGTAAAGGCAGCTGGTAAGAGATAAAAGCCATAAAAAATAAAACCTAGAGATGCCTCGCCCAGGGATCCCCGAGAAGGCAATAAAAATCCTCTCAACAAGAAACAAGAGGGACCCGAAGAAAAATGACAAAACAAGACCTAGCAAAGAGGATGGGGGGTCTCATCACGAGCCAGCCCATTATGTTCATGGGTACCTAGCAGTATGACATTGCCATTATCTGGTTACCACGCCGGGGCAGTAACCTTTGGTTGCATGGCCAAGGGAAAGGGGGTCTCATCACGAGCCAGCCTTATCATCTCTGTGAAAGTACTTGTGGGTAACACTGTCAGCTCTAGTCACTACGCCAAGGTAGTGTCCTATAGTTAGACCTTGAAATAAAAAGAAAGAAAAAGCAATAAAGAAAAGAAAGAATAAAGGCAATAAAGGGCTTGGAAAGAATTGCATCCATGACAGGTACAACTCGCCTCCTACAAAGGCACCCACGGATNGTTACATGGCTTGGATGATATCCTTTGGGAACTTTCCTTTTCTTATGGATGTTGGCCCAATAGGGCATTTTGTCTTTTCCTTCAACTTTGTATAGTAGGTCATTGTAATGTCTTTGAGCTATTAGATGATATGCTAGGGGTTTTATGCATGCATTTGATAAAATTAATGATTAAATATGATTGACATTGCTATGATCCCGAGGACTAATGAGCCCATGGAGGGCGAAGTTTTTGATGTGCAGGACCATGCCCGACGAACAGGTACCAAATGGATCGGTACACATGGGGAGATGATTAGTTCGGACCTCCATGGGGCTGAAGAGCCCATCAGATGATTGATGGGACCTCATCAGGAGCAGAGACAGGACAGTGATTGGTCGAGCCTTTACACGAGAGGAGGACATTTTCATCCAGGACGCCTTGGCTGAGCCCAGCCCTAGGGGGTTGACGCACTGCAGGTGGGGTGTGTCCCTCTGTTGACCCAGGACGTCCTCCAGAGATCCTTGACGTCACCTCTAGCGTGTGGCAGCTTTACAGGGCAGTTTGGCACGTGTGGCAGTTTTACAGGGAAGTTTGGCACGTGTGGCAGAGTTTGGAGGCCCAGAGAGGGCCAACGTTTGTCATCCAGTTCTGTGATTTGCCCTAAAAAGGGCCAACATCTCCCTCAAAGGGGCTAGACATCTTGCTCATTACTCATTTAGGGTTTTCTTTTAGCAGTTTAATGTAAAACAGTATGATTTTTAGTTATTAGCCTTGTCGGCCGTTTTAATGACCTAATTTTAATTAAAGGTCATTGGATGATATAAATTGAGGATGTTTTCCCTCATTTTGGACATAACACAATTCACTCACACTTGTGAGGTCTAATTTTTGCGCCCTTCTTGGGTATATTTGCTGCATAAGTGAGGCGCACTTGCTATTGGAAGGATATTTTTGGCATTTTATGGCATTTCTCTCAAGGAAGGTTTACAACTAGGGTTTGCTTATGCTTTTCTTCATGACATGTAAGTGAATTTTCTTGCAAAACTTCTTAAATGAATGGTTGTAGGTGTAATTTCTTGCATTTACTTATAATATTGCTGATTTAAAACCCTAGGTAACAAGCACACAAGTAGGCCATTGTTACATGTCCCCTTAGAGAGAAAGATTTTCAGCCATTGAAGAAAAGAGATAGAGCCTAGCCTTTGCTACACTTGTCTTGCTTCTTCCTTTGAGCTAGTGTTGAAGTTTATAGTTTGAAAGAAGGTGACATCCTAGGCCTAGGGTATCTACACCTAGGGTTTTCATCTTCTAGGGTTTGAAAGCCTTGTCTTTACAACACTTTCTCCCTTAGACTTATTCTTTAGGCTAGCCGTTTTGCCAAGTTGATTTAGAGGAGGAAAGAGCACGATGCCTTGCTTAAGCAACACCGAAGTGAGCCTCTTTCCCCTAGGGTTTTGATTCTAGGGCCCTGCCTTTGCAGCACCATAGAACCCTACCTTCTAGTCTTTAAGTCATCGTCCTTCCAAAATCTTGTGCCCTTTTCTTATTTGACTCCATATACCCTAAGGCACTGGTATTTGACCTCCAACGTTGAAGTCATAGTGTACAAAAACTACTTTCAAAACTAAATTTTGAAACCCTAACTAACCAAACTAACCTAATTTAGGGCTGACGTCACAATTGGATATCTCATCTTGACGTAGCAAAAGTGTAATATAAGCAATTAAATGATGATTTGAAGCATTTATTGAGTAAATTGTTGATTGGACATATTGTTGGCTTGGTCATCTCTTTAGATATTGATGAATTGATGGTCTTTCATAACTAATTGACAAAAACGTTGAATTCATTTTACATCTATTGCAGTACATTGCTTATTAATAATATCAGGTAGTCAATGAAGTACTAACCCTTTGAGTTATAGCCTACGTATATATATTGTGTTGCTGTCGTCTTGTCCCGAGCAGGTGTTTTCAATAGGGCATACACTTCATTTATTGGTTGATTAGCCGGACCACCTGACATTGGTGGTAACTTGTGAGGAGGGAACCCTAAAACTTGACCTTATACTTTCTGCCTCTTCAAACCCCAGGTTGCCGGGGACGTCTCCCCTGGGCTAACCTCCCTAAACAAAAAGAACCTCCCCATCGAGGTGACATTGGGTGGGGAAGGTTCCTGTTACGCCAGTTTGATCTCTATCCTTTAGCCTATGACCTAAACTACAAACTGAGCGATAACAAGCTCAACATGTCACTTACGAGAATAGAACCTAAGTGGGGAGGATAAAACTCCATCCCACAACCACTCGAGCCTAGACCCAACTTACCATATATATATACCACTAAACTTCTATGAAATGCAAATTTTAATTTTCTTTTAAAAAAACCTTAGCCACTAAAGCAACAATGACATTCCAAACTATATGACCTCCAAGCACACAACCTTTAGTGAGCATGTTAATTATTATTCAAGTAAAACAATCCCTAGTTGTGGATACATAATTGTTATGCCCTTGACTTGAGGTGGTTGTTTGTTTATATAATTGAAGGTTATATAATTTAGGGTAACTATTTTCTCTATTTGTAAGAAAAGAAAATGAATAGAAAAAATTATTAAAGGTGCTCTTAACCTTTAAAAGTGAGAAAATAGCAAAATGCATACATTCTTGCCTAGAGATGATGGATGAGGAGAGGAACTTCACTTCACATCTAGTCTTTCCCAGCTTTTGTCTCTCACAACTCTGTTCGAATCAATTGTCCTCAACTAGAGTAAGATTTTCCTCTTCAATTTCAATTAATCCATGGGCAGTAGCTAATTTGCAAAAATCATGACAAAAGAACACATAAGTATTAGCATCAGCAGTTGGAACGAAATAAATTCACAAAAATCATAAACAATAATATTTAATTCACAAAAAAGAAAGAAAGGAAGGTCAAGAACAGAGCTAACTAGAACATAATGAATCTAAACAATATTTAATTTACTACAAGGAATAATAATTTAGCGGCTAAGAGGTACAACTAAAGTGGGCCTAATGGTTAAGAATGTGGGTTTTCTCCTTGGAGGTTACATGTTCAATTCTAGAGAGGTACGGTATGTACATGTGAGCAAGTTGTTGTTTGCAAATATTTGTGTGGCACTAGCAAGGTACTAGCACTGTCATTCTCGTTTTCAAGCTAGAGAGTGGGATGAATCATATTTTTGGGGCCGAGCCCAATGCCCAAAAATTTTCTACGGAAAAATGTAGTTGTTGAGAGCATAGCCAAACAAAGAAAGGAACAATAAATTATGATACCTGACAAGAAACTATGAAGAAGTCATGTCCAATGATTCTCGTCATAAATTCTTTGAAGGAAAATGCTCAACTTTATTTAACAATGTCGTATCATTAAGCTTCGACTTCATAAATTCTTTGAAGGAAAATGCTCAACTTTATTTAACAATGTCGTATCATTAAGCTCTGACCTAATGAGGAAGCATCATTCATAAGATTCTGCAACTCTGCAAGATTCCTTAACTCAGGAGCAATAATCCCCTGCGGAGCAAATGGATTATACACGAACAATACCTGCTAGAGATTTCTAAGATTTGCCAAGAACGGTGGAATGCTATCATTCAGAAGATTGTTGCACGGGTTCATAACCTGAAGCTACAGTAGTTTCCTAAAGCCTGCAAGTATCGAAATGAAATCTTGAAGGCTCCCCTCTAAGAAATTCCCCGATACATCTAAACATTGAAGTTGCCGACACAAGGAAAATGTAAAAATCTGAGCTCAAACACTTAGTTAAATCTGATTTCAACCTCCAATCATACTAAGACTATAATGCAGGAAGAAGACAAGCATTCTACAACAGTTTATGAGCAGAAATACATTAACTAAGCAATCTGATAATAAAACCAGCAGCAAAATATCAATGAACAGCAGACAAATCACACCATAGAACACTAGAAATTCTGGGCAATGCCCCTGGAAAAACCCACAAGGGGAAACTCAGTTCAAGGAGATTTTGTTATTGAGCTAGAGGAAATATTTCTGAGTTAGAACAACCGCAATATCAGCATTAATTCACAGTCACTAATGATCCGGATTTTATGGGCAAAACGAAATGAATACAAATTATTAAAAGATGCTTAACACAGAATAACAGAGATACAGTAAAACTGGTTTTCTATTCAATAAGGAAATAAGCTGAAACTGTAAAATGCAGTGGAAAACAAACTTGTTGGAATGGTGGCAGCTTATCTCTGAGAAGAGATGTGACGGTTGCACTCATTCGCAAGAAGATGATTACAATGAGGCTCTGAAGGCCTTTTTACAATAAACAGGAATGTCAAAAACCCTAGACATCCGAAAACCTAACCCTAGGAGATGAAGTGCCAAAAGTCATGTGGGCACCATTTGGGTAAGTTAGTACATCAACTTCCCGGGGTCGTAGCTTTTGCATACAATCTCCATTTTAGGCACACAATAGCCCGTTGGAAAGGTCGATCCGAGGACTACACATTTTCCTGCAATCTATCAAAGGGCATTTTCAATTGTAGCGATCCTTAAAAAAGTTGTTTAGGGCCTCAAAACGGTCCTGCAAGTCAGGGACCCAAAAACTAGGGAAAAAACTGCCAAACTGGAAAACTACCAAAATGAACCAGTTGGAATAGGTGGGAGGCCACCGACATCCATCTGGATCAATCCTCCCCCCTTAGGAAGCGATGGTCTCCATTGCGTTGAGTTCCCCCATCAAATGAGGAATTTTTTGCTGAATTTGGCCCCGGGTGAGCCCCTTGCCTTGGTGTAGGAGTTGCCCTGCTTTGACAACTCGATAAAGTTGGATCCTTTGCTGTCGGGTGCCCTTGATCTGTGTGTCCACAATCTGATCACTGGATGCATGTTGCATGCAGTCAGGGTTGAGCTCTGTTGGTGTCAACTGCTCTGCTATCTCTGAGGTGTCCAATAATGGTGGGAAATATGGCCGAAGGAGAGCCACGTTGAAGACTGGGTGCAGGCCAAGGAAAGGGGGAATGTTGAGTGCAAAAGCATTGTCACCCACAACCTTGGTGATGGTGTATGGCCCATACTTGAGTGGGCGAAGCTTTTGATGGGGCCCTGTAAGGCGTTCTTTCTGCAAGTGCAACCAAACTTTGTCGCCCACCTGAAACTTATGTGGCACCCGGTGTTGATCATGGGGCTGCTTGTACTTGGCATTGGACTTCTATAAAATATCCTGAACCTGTTGGCGAATGTGATGGATCCTCTTAATGAACCGGGTTTGTCAGCTTCTGGTGGAGCAGGAGACGAGTCCGCTGAGGTGTTCGCCAGGGGTAGTGCAACATCCATGGGGCCCAATGGTTGGAATCCCAACCCCACCTAAAAGGGGCTGTGGCCAGTTGAGCTATGCAGGGCTCGGTTGTAGCTATGTTGGACATAGGGAAGACTCTCATCCCATGTGTGGGGGTGCTTGGAATTGTACATGCGCAGGATATGTACGATCATCCGATTGACGACCTCAGTTTGGCCATCTGTCTGGGGGTGGAAGGCAGTGGATTTGGTCAGCTTGGTATCCAGCAGTGACTAGAGGCTCGACCAGAATGTGTTGAGGAACCGATTGTCCTGATTTGAGACAATGGTTTGTGGGATCCCAAAATGCATCCAGACGCGTTCAAAGAAGATCTTGGCAGTGGCCTCTGTAGTGATGTTCTTCTTGCAGGCAGCGAGAATCGCCATCTTGGAAAAGCGATCAACAACCACAAAAACACAGTCATTGCCCCTCTTGGTGGACGGGAGGCCGGACATGTAGTCCATGGAGATGGACTCCCACGGCTTGTCAAGAGTAGGAAGAGGGGTGTACAGGCCCTGTTTCTTAGTGGTCGGTTTGGCAATAGTGCAGGCGGTTTGGCAATAGTGGTCGGCTTGTCAATGTTTCGATCAGTAGAAATGTTTTTTCATCACTGCCACTGTCTTTTCGACGCTAAAGTGTCCTGCCACCCGACTGTAGTGAGCTTCCCAAATCAGCTTCGTGCTCTCGCTTGATGGAACGCAGAGATGGCCCGGACAGCACAACAACTCGTCCTGCAGATGGAAATTAGCAACCACTGAGTTTGCCCCCAACATTTGGTAGGTGGTGGAGAAGTCAGGGTCTGTCTCATAGAGGTGGGGCCATTTAGAGGTCTCATGGCCGCAAGAGTCTAGCATCGTGGCGAGTGCCACGACTCGAGGTCGGTTGAGGCAATCAACAACTCAGTTGGTACTTCTTGTTTTATACTTCATGTTGAGGTGGAACAATTATAAGTATGTGGACCACTTCTAATGGCGGTCATTTTGTAATTTTCCTTGGATCTGCATGAACTGTAGTGGCTTGTGATCAGTGTGGATGACTGTCTCCTTCCCCAGAGTGTAATGTCTCCACCGGCGGCAGGCTTGCACAATGGAGTACATTTCTTTGTCATAAGTAGGTTACTTACGGACAACATCTGATAGTGTCTTACTATGATACGCCATGGGGTGGTCGTGTTGAGTGAGAACATCACCCACAACATAGTCTGAAGCATCTGTCTCGATCTCAAAGGGATGTTGCAGGTCCGGTAATGAAAGTACTAGGGATGAGCACAAATGCTGCTTCAAGTCATCGAAGGCTTGTTATTGGGACAAGCCCCACACAAATTTTGCCTTGCCGCCACCTCTGGTTACTTGGCTGAGGGCCCATGCGATATGAGAGAATCCCAACACGAACCTGCGATAGAAATTGGCGAGGCCCAAGAAGCTCCGAAGCTCAGTGAGTGTGGTTGGGGCTGGCCAGTCACGGATGACCTGGATATTGGTTGGATCCACATGCACACCATGATGATCAACGATGTAGCCTAAGTAATGGACCTTGTCCATGCCGAAGGAGCATTTTTCCAAGTTTGCATATAGTTTGTGCTGTCGCAGGGTGTGAAGAACCTGTTGAATATGTTGCAAGCGTTCTGCACAAGTCTTGTTGTAGATGAGGATGTCATCCAGATACACCACTACAAAAGTACTGGTGAAAGGTCGCAGGATATCGTCCATCATCCTCATAAAAGTTGTTGGAACATTTGTCAAACCAAAGGGCATGACCAACTATTCAAAAAGACCTTCTTTTGACTTGAAGGCGGTCTTCCATACATCTGTATGTTCTATTGGGACCTGGTGGTAGCCAGACTTTAGATCAATCTTACTGAACTATTTGGCCCCCGTGAGCTGATCAAGGAGGTCTTCGATTCGGGGAATCAGGTACTGGTTCCGGACTGTGATTTTATCTAGGGCCCGATAATCAATGCAGAGTCGTCAGGTCTCGTCTTTCTTCTGCACCAGTACAATTGGGCTCTCACAAGGCAATGAGCTGGGATGGATTTGCCCCTTGTGGAGCAATTCTTGGATCTGCCTCTTGATCTCCTCGTTTTCTAACAGAGAGAGGTAGTAGACCAGCCCATTGGGTAGCGGTGCGCCTAGGGTCAGATCGATGGGATGCTTGAACTGGCAGTGCAGAGGTACCCCGATAGGAGAGAAGAAGATATATGAGTATTCTTCCACGACCTTATCCACTTGCTTTTGTTATGTGGAGAGATCGACCGTGAAGACCCTGGATGTGATTGCGATCTTTCGTTTACTCTGAGAGCGAATCACGAAGAAGACAAATTTCCCGGTCTAAGAGATGATCTCCCTGCATTGCTTGGCAGAGATCAAGGAAATAGCACTAGGAGGGACTGCCTTGGGTATCCTGTACAATTTCAAGTTCAAAGTAATAATAACACTACGAGGCCTAGACTCATATACAACATGACGTTTCCATAAATAAGGTTGGCCCAAAAGAACATTACAAACTTCGAGAGGAGCAACATCACATAATACCTTGTCTTTGAAGGGCTTGATGTCGTACGACAGTCGACACTGTTAGCTGGTGCGGAGATCGCTTCCTTGGCAGAGCCATCCAATAGTGTAGGGCTGCGGGTGTGGCGTTGTCGACAGGGCCAACCGCTTGACGACCTCTGTTGAGATGAGGTTCTTCTGGCTATCGCTATTAACGATGACGTGTAGCAGGATGCCTTTTACCCACATCTGTGAATGGAAAAGGTGCTCACCTTCTTATGGCTCGTCTGGTTCACCAGGCTAGAGCTTAATGGTAGCAACAGTGGCACTAGGTTCCGCGTCAATGATTCGTCTTCCCATTGCGGGTTCTGACTCAAAGTCAGAACCCGCATCTGATTCAGAGGCTTTCACTTTGGCCACCAGCGACTGCTTTGAGCAGCAATCAGCAGTGTTATGCCAAGGCCTCTTATAGAAGTTGCACCACTTCCCAGTATCCTTCTTTGTCTTTCTGGTGTCCTCCTTTGCTTGTGGCTTGGACTGGTTGTCCTGAGACTGTCCATCTTTGCTCTGTCCTTTGTTCTGTAGGTTGGGGCCGCCCTTTCCTGGTTTTGCTGCAATGGGGTTCCCAGGCCCAAATTGTCGCGTCTTTTGTTTGAGCTTCTGCTTGATTTTGACAGCATATTGATAGGCCGCACCCAAGGACGAGATGTCCAGAAATTCCATTTCGGACTGGATGTATCTATGCAGAGCACCGCGATACTTCAGTACCAGATGTCGCTCTGAATCTTTGATACCTAGCTTGGTGCGCAGGTATGGAAGATAAATCTGGCACTACTTGGTCTCTTTCTTGCCGCATTGTGGTCCATTTGGTATACAAGTCATCATAACTTCCGACAAGGTAGTATTGTTCCTTAATAACATCCCTGAAGGATTCTCAAGAGGCCGTGACTGTAAATAATGAGGGTTCCTCTGTTTCCTTTTGCTCACAGAAAGTTTCCCACCAATCTTTGACATGGGGAGCGGCTTTGAGGAGCGCATAAGTAATTTTTTCTCTTTTTGAAAAGTTATGGATAGAAAAATACCCTTCTAGTAGATTCAACCACTTGTCTACAACATATGCGTCTATATGACCTTCAAATATAGGAATATCAAAGTTGATTTGTACCTTGAAGGGGGCGGCGCCTCCGCTAGAGGAAGATGCGTCGCCTTTTGGTAGCTGCCGAAGGATTTGCGCAAAACTTTCCATCATCTAGTTCCTCTGTTGCGTGAGGGCTTCCTCAAGCAACATTTTGAAAGGATCTCCTATCCCATCATCTTTCTTTTCTCCTGCCATGAGAGGTCGTTTGGGCGTGCGAGAGCTTTTGTCCTCAAGAGAAACAAGCTTGAGACCTAATTCTTTGAACCCTGACCTCGTTGGGGACATGCATTAAGACGACAAGGAGCAGACCGCTTTGATACCACTGATCTGGATTTTATGAGCAGAATGAAATGAATACAGATTATTAAAAGATGCTTAACACAAAATAACAGAGATACAGTAAAATTGGTTTTCTATTCAATAAGGAAATAAGTTGAAACTGTAAAATGCAGTGGAAAACAAGCTTTCTAGAATGGTGGCGGCTTATCTCTAAAACGAGATGTGACGGTTGCGCTCATTCGCAAGAAGATGATTACAATGAGGCTCTGAAGGCCTTTTTACAATAAACAGGAATGTCAAAAACCCTAGACATCCAAAAACCTAACCCTAGGAGATGAAGCGCCAAAAAGCATGTGGGCCCCATTTGGGTAAGTTAGTACATCAACTTCCTACGGTCGTAACTTTTGCATATGATTTTTGTTTTAGGTGCACGATAGCCCGTTGGTAAGGGCATTTTCGACCTTGGCGAGCCCTAAAAACGTTGTTTAGGGCCTCAAAATGGCCCTACAAGTCAAGGACTCAAAAACTAGGAAAAAAACTGCCAAACTGGAACACTGCCAAAATGAACCAATTGGAATAGGTGGGAGGCCACCGACATCCATCTAGATCAACTTATCTCCAAAAATCAGCACATGAACTACTTGAGAATCGTGCCAAACCCAGTTGCCTCGGTTTTTGTGCACTGTACAATCATGTACAGCAGAAATGCAACTGTACAACCATTAAAAAATTTGCCCAGATTTGGCAGAGACGTACAGTCCTCAACTGTACGGATTCTCACAACAGAACACCTTGAAACTCATGCCAAATGCTAATTGAACTTGCTGCCTCAAATTTCGTGCCCTTTCTCAGTTGTACGGACATCCATTAATGCTTTACAGACTCCTCATTTAGTTGTTGTATAGACAAAATGTTGAATCTCCTCTTGGATGTTTGCCTATCCCCTACTAGGGATGCGTGCCAACCCAATCTTGTTGTTGCTCTCTTTCTCTAAGATCAATATCTCTTGGGATGCGTGCCTCTTCAACTTCCCTCTCTTCTCTCCTCAAAAAGTGCACCCTCTTCTCCTCTAATGTTGCCTTTATGCATCATCCAATGTGTAACTTCCCTAACCCTTGGTCTTCCAATGAGATTGACAGTCAAGATCAAATCTTTCCCTCATGAGATCAACGCTAGTGACTTAATCGTTCGTTGAGATCACTTAAATCACTTAAGTGACCCACACCCTCATAAAGTCACTTTTACACATTAGAAAATTAAAAGGCTCAACTTGACTTTATAAAATCATTTTATAAAAATAAAGTCACTAAGGAGAAATGTGCTCGATCACTTCGCATGTTGGGCACCGCCAATGCAGAAGTACCTTCGAGCTACCAAATCTAACACTCCCTCTTAGCGAGGGAGGTAAGAGGGAGGTACTTTTGGTACCACCACCAAAATCCATCTCCAAATCCATCATCCCATCCGTTGTTGTAGTTGCTCCCTTTGAACTAGAGACCTTTGCTCCCACTACACTAGAAGCATCTGTTGCTACCTCCACTGATCTATGAACTGAAGACATGCTCCTAGGAGTCTTCAAACTCTCTTAAGCATCCATCTGTGTCAACTCATGCCTGTTGAGTCCTCTGAGAGTACTGCAAGAGGACTGAGTCCCCGGTATCAACTCTCTCTCCCATGCAACCTACCCACTCTCCAACACAGACTCTAAATCCAGAAATCCCCTGGACCCAGCCACAGGTCGTCCCAACAACCTGTACAACCTCTCATACCTGACACCAAGCAACACTTTGTGTTTGGAGTAGCTCCCTCTGGATATAACAATACCTGTCCATGGTAGAATGCAACTCCAAATCCATCAATCTCCAAAGCTGACACTAAGAGCAAGTTCACTGTCATCTCTAGAATAAGCAATACCTTGGCTACCTCCAGAAAACCTCGACTCTAGTTGGAATCTAACACTTCCAACCCCCTTCATTGCAAGTTGTGGTCCGGTACCACTACCCACAAAGCAGTCTGAGTCTATTTCTGAAAGACTAAGGAACACCGACCTCGTTCCCATCATATGCCGAGAATCTCCACTGTCCACAAACCACACTTCAATGTCCTCAAATGCTAGACAACAACTGCCTAAAGGACCAGTCATCAAAGAAAATTCCCTCTCATATTTCTCTGCAAACTCAACAATCTCAGTTAATGTTGACACCTCCGGTTCCTGCTTCTTCTTCTTCTTCTTCTTCTTCTTCTTCTTCTTCTTCAGACACTAACTAGCATAGTGGCCAGTCTTGTGACATGCAAAGCATTTCACTTTGCTCGTGTCTTTCTTTTTCTCCTTGCTCTTTCCCACAAGAGAAACATTTTTCTCGTCTGAACCATCCACTGCCTTCTCCTGAGACCCCTCCCAGATCTCCTCCCATGTAAATTCATCCCACAATCTGCTCCAATCTGGAAATTTCTCTCTCCCCACCACACACTTCTCGAAAACCTCCCACTCCTTGGTGAATCCCTTGAGGGCTATACGCACCAACTCTGAGTCTGGAATAACTTCTCCGACAGCTACCAATTAATCCTTCGACTATGGAACTCTAGTGAAATAGAAAGCCACACTCTCTCCCTTGGCCATCCTAGTACTATGGAGCTTGTCCTGGAGAGCCATTTTACAGCTCTCGTTCTTTGCCTCATACAAAGTATTTAGTGAATCCCACATGTCCTTGGTTGTCTGCTTTTCAGCCAAATGTGGAATAAGGTGGTCTCTAACTCTGTCCAAAATGATTCTCTGAGCCCTTGCTTCCTTCACTTCATGAATGTCCAGAGCAATGGGATCTGACGCAAGTATTGGCACGATGGTGTTCGCAAACGACCACAACTTGTTCTCCTTGAGAACACTTGTAATCCTCACCTTCCACTGCAAGTAGTTGGACATCTCCTCCAACCTGATACTGAAAGTCATCTTTGTCCAACTAACAAAGAACCTTTCTTTCCCCTTCTTCTTCCAAGCAAATGCCCCAGCAAGTAACTGTTGTCCTAGTGACAAGGTTGTCCACTGAACTTCAGAGCCCTATCTCTGATACCATGTAAAAATCTGAGCTTAAACACTTGTTAAATCTGATTTCAACCTCCAATAATACTTAAGACTGTAATGCAGGAAGAAGACAAGCATTCTACAGCAGTTTATGAGCAGAAATACATTAATTAAGAAATCTGATAATAAAACCAACAACGAAATATCAATGAACAGCAGACAAATCACACCATAGAACACTAGAAATTATGGGCAATGCCCCCAGAAAAACCCACTAGGGGAAAACCAGTTCAAGGAGATTTTATTATTGAGCTAGAGGAAATATTTCTGAGTTACAGCAACAGCAATATCAGCATTAATTCAGTCACTTATCTCCAAAAATCAGCAAATGAACTACTTGAGAATCGTGCCAAACCCAGCTGCCTCGGTTTCTGTGCACTATACAATCATGTACAATAGAAATGCAGTTGTACGGCCCTCAAAAAATGTGCCCAGATTTGACAAAGACATACAGTCCTTAGTCCTTAGCTGTACAGATTCCCATAGCAGAACACCTTGAAACTCATGCCAAACTCTAACTGAACTTGTTGCCTCAGACTTCGTGCCCTTTCTCAATTGTACAGATAGCCATTAATGTTGTACGAACTCCTCATTTAGCTGTTGTATAGACAGAATGTTGAATCTCCTCTTGGATGCTTGCCTATCCCTTCCTAGGGATGCATGCCAACCCAATATTGCTACTGCTCTCTTTCTTTAAGCTCAATATCTCTTGGGATGCATGCCTCTTCACCTTCCCTCTCTTCTCTCCTCAAAAAGTGTGCCCTCTTCTACTCTAATCCTGCCTTTATACATCATCCAATGTGTAACTGCCCTAAACCCTTGGTCTTCCAATGAGATTGATGGTCCAGATCAAATCTTGCCCTCATGAGATCAACGGTCATGACTTAATCGTCCGTTGAGATCACTTAAGTCACTTAAGTGATCCACAGCCTCATAAAGTAACATTTACACATTAAAAAATTAAAAGGCTCAACTTGACTTTATAAAGTCACTTTATTAAAATAAAGTCACTTTATAAAAATAAAGTCACTAGGGAGAAATGTGCTCGGTCACTTCTGCATGTTGGGTGTTGCCAATGCAAAAGTACCTCCGAGCTACCAAATCTAACAAAAAGGTTGTTTGACAATGATCCATGGAAGTTGTTGTTGATCAATGACATATTTCTGACCTCTAAAAGATAGGAAACAACCCTTCATTGCTCCAATTAACCTCCATCGCTGAACTCAATCTTTGGTCGCATGTAATGCCTTGTTCACAGGAAGAATGGTACTGTAGGTCATTCAATTCTTTTTTCACTTCAAGCAAAACTGAGCCTTCAAGGAAAACACTCTGAGCGAATAAAAAGAGGCCCAATAATGCTAGCCAAAAGCTTGATCAAAATAATTCTTGATTTCAAAGAAACAAAAAGAAATTTGCAGTAGTACTCATTTCTTCCTGTTACCCGCCCCCAGGCTAGGGGTAACTAAGGAGATTATGTTTCAAGGCCCACAGGTAGGAGACATAGAGTGTCGAGAACCAGATTGTTCAATAGAGCCCGGAGGACCCCTCTTTTTCATGAGCACCTCATCGTTCATCACCAACAGCAGAGCAGCATCCACACACCGGCCTAGTCCAAGAAGACAGCACGTCTTGCTCCATGAGGTTGTTGATGTTTTGGTAGTTGTGGGAGGATCTTTCCCTCCTAGATGACCTTTCTTAGATGCAAAGAAGATTCTGGAAGCAAGGGATCCATTGGACAGATGTTGAAATACCCTAGAAGAGAAATCGGCCTAGAAGAATAAAGTATAATGAAAAGACACCTTCCCAAAAGAGAAGTCGGCCCAGCTAGAAGGACAAGAAGACTATAAATACTCACTCACACTCTCCCAGCTACACAAAAGCAATGCGCAAGTTTGGAGGAGGTGATGTAGTAGCTACAGCTGCACAGTTTATTATTGATCAGTCTTTTAGTATCTCTCTCTTGTGCACTACTCCTTGAGGACAGTGTTACCGGAAGCGCCCCCCCCCCTGTTCCGGCCTCAAAAGCTTGCTCCGAGCGAGTTCGCTCAGGAAGCTGGGTCGGAAACTCGCTTCCGGGTTCAGAAATGCGCTTCCTGCCCAAAGACTCATTTTTTTTGTTTTTTTGAGTTGAGTTAGAGTGTGGAGTGTGGTTAGGGATGGGTTAGGGGAAAGTGAGGAGGTAATAAAAGATATTTTCCCCCTCAATTCCACCCACCCTAGTAATTAATGGTAATGTTAAATTCTTAAAGTAAAAGTGACATTCTCCTTTAAGTGACATTCTCCTTTATCTTTCATTTTCATCCTCCTTTAAGTGACATTCTCCTTTATCTTTCATTTTCATCCTTTTACTTAAATTTTTAACATTACCATTAATTGTTTCAAGATGTTTGAGAGTGGTTCCGACCTCATTGGACTTCATATGGAGAAAGTAGAATTTTAGGTCTCATTCAAAATTCAGCAGACTTAACAGTTTTCAGGATTTCAAGAATGGCAAGATTGCAATGTTTCCACTGGATTCTATCATGTATGAGG
>JASDQU010102385.1:57555-117084 GCA_032191745.1 Picea mariana
TTAATTGTCACTTTATAACTTAAGTGACATATTTCACTTTTTGACTTAAAGCTCCTAAGTCAAAGTGAAATTAGAATCATAAAGTAAAGTATGAGGGTAAAAGTCTCCCCCTTTGTGTTTAGAGACTCCTAAACACATGGGGACCACTTTCCAAGGTATCCAAAACTCAACACTCGGGTCTTTAGGGTTGACCTGTGAAGCTAGGGTAGGCCTCGTTGCCTCACTTCTTGAGCATCCAACAACCATTTGGTAATTGGGGGAGGAGGATTTTGGTTCAACACTTAGTTAGGGGGTGGGAATTTAAAATCTTTAAGCAACCCTTAATCCACTTAGTGTTTTAGACAATCACTTTCTTGGGTATATCTTATGGTTGTTTAAAAACTTTAATTGCAAGCACACATCTTGTCTTTATTTTCACATGCAATCTTGTTTCTTTGTGGATTAATTAACTAAGTGTTGTTGAGCATTTGTTCTTTCAAGTATTTCTTTTTATGCTCTTTATGGTGTGATCCCTCAAGAGATAGCGCATCCCACTTGGAGGCATCATCTTGTTGGATCTTAAGTGTTGTGGTTGCCATTGAAAAGCAGTCCAATAGAGTAAGTGCTATTGGGGCATGCTTGGCTTAATGTGGATGATCTTCATGTCTTAAATATCTTTGAGTACCTACACATTTAAGCACTTGGTTATCTTTGTATCTTGTATATCTTGTATCTCTTGTTCATAGTTGTTGTACTATCCTTTCATTCTTTATTGTACCTTTGTAAGTAGCTTGTAAATCTTTTGTAATCAAACACTCTTAACTTTAGTTGACCCCTTTGCCCAACCTTAGGAACAAGTCTTAGTTGACTTAGGGAAGGGTTTTGCTTGAGATATTAAATCTTACATCTTGCATTTGCTACCTTTGCATCATAGGTTAGTCTCCCCCCAACCTTCTAACAAATTAAAATCAACTCCTAGAACTTCAAGTTTAATCTTATCTAGAAACTAGGGTCTACCCCCCTTGGCTTCCCTAGGAGTAAGCTTAGACGAAAGAGGTTCAAGTCAAAGTGACAACGTGGGCTTTGAACCTAGGCATTGTGTCTCCAAAGACACACTAAGTGAGTTGGACTTTGCTCACGTTTGCAAGTGTGTATAAGGAAGACAACAAGGTCCAAGCACGGATTGACCCTTACTTCTCATTTACACTCCAAACATTTTCTGATTATCTTCATACTTTTCCATTTATGATTTTAGTAGCTAATATGCTAAGATAGGTCGATTTAAACATTATAATTTTTTGGTTCATATATGTACGAAATCTTTGCCTAAAAATAGAGATTTCATAACATTTTTTGAGTGTGTTGCAGCTCAAATAAAAAAGCAATAGCTTGCTGATTTTTGCAGATTCTAGCCAGAACAAGAGGGCATGCTAGCTAATTCCATGCACAACACACCCTCAAACAACTCCTTGAAGTGGTAACAATTTCTCTTCTTTATTTTCTCTCCAAAACACTGTAAACGAAAGCCCAAAGGAGTTGTACCCAAGCGACTTGTTTTCCTTTCCTTCAGTCCTTACTTTGCAAGTTTAGATTAGTTTTCTTTTCTGTCTTTCCTTGCTTAGTTTGGATAGATTAGTAGTGATTTCTATATGCATGCATAAAACTAAAATTATCTAGAATAGATCACACACACATAACTAATTAGCTTAGAGCCCGTGGAGGTTGTTGCCGTCCTTATACATACTTGCAAACGTGAGCTAAGTCCGGCTCACTTAGTGTGTCCTTGGAGGCACAATGCCTAGGTTCACAGCCCACGCTGTCACTTTGACCGAAACCTCTTCCGTCTAGGCTTACTCCTAGGGAAGCCAAAGGGGGTAGACCTTAGTTACTAGATGTGTTAGAGTTAGGTTCTAGGAGTTAATTTTAATTTGTTAGGGTTAGAGGGGATTCTAATCCTAAGATGCTAAGGCAACCATGCAAGATGCAAGGGTTAGCATGAAAAGCAAGCATTTTCCCTAGGTCGACTAAGATTAGTGCCTAGAAATTGAGCAAGGGGTCAACTATGTTCAAGGGTTGTTTATTACAAAGATTACAAGTTACTTACAATTTACAAGAAAAAATAACTCAATAAAAGAATACCATATACAATTACTTACAAGATTTACAATTTAAAGAATGATAGATTACAACAGCAAGCTAACCAATTATTTGTGTTTGTGCAGGATATCAAAGCATCAAAGCATCACATCAACAATACGAGATCATCATCAATACATTATACCAGCACAAAATTACAAAGATTTGGAAGAGTTAGGCACAATTATTATGAAGCTTATAGAAGATGATTAATACTCTCCAAAGATTAACCCCCCCCAAATATTTTATTTGATTAGGTCTAGGGTTTAATAGTTAGGCTTTTCTTAAGATTTAACAATTTTTATTAGCTTTCACCAAAGCCGCCTCCTCCCGTTGCCAAATAACTGCTGGATGCTCAAGATAGTATGGCAACGAGGCCAACCCTAGCAGAACCAGTCAGCCCAGAACAAGAGTACTTCCTGGAGAGGACACACACCTGGTGCGCCACGGGGCAGTCCCCTGCCACTACCCTCCGTTGTTTTCCTCAAGCCCCATTTTAGATGGTGAAGACGGTGGTCCAAGGTACCCTAAAGTAGTCTATTAAGTATATATAACAATTAGGTAGACTTTTAGGTGTTTATAAGAGTGTTTAGAAGGTTTTAAAGTGCCTTTTAAGTGCAATTTAATGATATGGCCGAAACTGTTATTTGCTCAATGAGTGTGTTGCTTAAGCTTAAACCAATGAATGAATCAACACATATAAAGCAAATAAAAGAGAGATGGCTGAAAGAAATAAAGATTATATCATGCACATCAATAGCTTGATAAGAAACAAGAGATCTATGGCAAGAACAACTTGCCTCAAGAGATGAAGAAAATTTTGATGTGTTTGTCTACTTAACCATTCAACATATTCCAAGCCCAAGTAAATGGCTACCAATAGATATAAACAATTAACCAATAAACCAATTACTTGTTAAGCACTTAAGAAATATAAAGCATTAAGATTAGACCATGTGCATAAGCAAGAAATAAGGAGCTTGAAATGAAACTAAGCAAGATCTAGTTAGATGTATTTTAAGTGTGTTGCCCAATGGGCTTAAGGTAATGAGATAGATCTATAACATAAGCATAAAGAACATTAAACCATTAGATCCCATCACATCACATCAAAAGTAAAGCATTAACACTTAGCTTTGCCTCTTTGGGGTGTTCCTCTCCCAACTAGGTAGGTTATTAAGTTATCTTGGCTTAGTTAGATTGAGTATTCTTTAAGATTTTGGTTATTAGGGAAAACCATGAAAGATGAAGATGGAAAGTAAGCTAAGCTACAATCTAATCTACAAACTATCAAGCAAACCCCACGTCCAAGGTTGAGAAGGTGCCCACACCTTCTAAACCTTGCGGCCAAGCTAGAAGAAAACTCAAAAAATAAAGGAAAATGCTAGATCTAGCCTACGTCCTACCTACCCAAAGGCTCATAGAAGAGGGGAGGCCATACCACTTCCCCTCTTACACTATGAGCTCAAACAAACAAGCTAAAAAAAAAGAAGTAGTGCACTACTAAGCTAGAAAATGAAGGGAAGAGTAAGAGATAGCTACCAAATTCCCCCAAGGGGTCTTGAAGTGTTGTGTGTGTCTCTTTGGGGCAGCCAAGAGCCTCCAATCAGATCTGATATACCTGTAAAAACAACAAGCTTTGCTTGCTAGGATGGCTACACACAACCAAGAAGAGTTAAGGAAACCCTTGCCCTTTTGGGGCAAGAACTTTCCACAATGAAAGATATAGATTTTATATGATTTTTGACCTATCYAAACAATGATATGCTWGMTGAAAATGACATGAATGTACAACAATATTAARAKAAGAGTAATAGATCTAAAGAGTTGGAGTATGTAAGAGCTTCAAGTGAYYYTTCTCCTAGAAGGAGTTCCCAATGAAACCCTAGAGATGAACYTGCAAGATCATTTCRAATCCAAAKCATACAATAGACAATATGTTGATSTATTGCAATYAAACGACACTTCTATTTAACCCAAAYATCAAGATATATAAACCAATAGGCATACGCTCTATTAAGCCTACTTAGATAACACTTTACCTAAGATCTAGTGTTGCAAGAATTAAAAACAATCAAAACAATGTTACCTCCCATGCATAAGAACAATAAGCATACGCTTTACCCTTCTTGTTGTCCTCCAAAGCTTCTCCAAAATATTATTACTCAAGAAAATGGTCTTGGAGAGGAATACTCCAAAACCCTAGAGCATAGAATGACAATGAAATGGAATGAATGACTAGAGAGAGAGAGAAAAATCAAGTAGCTTAACAATAGCTCAAGATATGGTG
Organism: Picea mariana; assembly: GCA_032191745.1. NCBI lineage: Eukaryota > Viridiplantae > Streptophyta > Pinopsida > Pinales > Pinaceae > Picea > Picea mariana. The sequence continues at coordinate 61,961 of JASDQU010102385.1, forward strand.
AGTTGGGGAGGAGAAAAGAGATTCATTTATACTTGGAGAGGCAAACCTACCTCTCTTGGATCTAAGCCAAGTGTCCACCACCAAGCAATAGAGTAGATCTCTAGGTTAGGGCACACCTCCTAGGGTTTGCACAATAGATCTAGGGTGTAGAAAAATAGAAAAAACAATTGGATAGATCCAAGGGCATGTAGGAGGCATGGGATTCGTGCCAAGGTAAGTGAAGAGTCTCAAATAATTTTTAAATAATTATTTGTGGAGTTTCTAGATGAGGGAGGGCGCACTTCTCTTGGAGGGTGCACCACTTGGGATGAGGGAAAGGTAATGAGGGGTGAGAGATGAGTGAGGGGTGTTGGGATCACACAAAACTTCAAAGGAGAGGTGTGGGATCCGTGCTAGGGTGAGAGAAAGAGCCTCTATCAATAAAAAACGTAACTTTCATTGGAGATACAAGAAGGAGGGTATAACTCTCTTGGAGAGCGCTCCCCAAGGTCAAAAATCAACCCAAATGCTAGTATGGGTGATGTGGAGTAAGAGGGGTCACCTCTAGGGATGATAACAAGGCTAAATGAAGTGAAAGCTCAAGAGAGGGGGCCACACTCAAGTCACAAAATAATTAAAAAGATAAAAACGTCAATCCTCCTAGGGGGGCACAACTTTTGAGTGAGAAAGTGGTAAAAGGGGTTAAACAAAGTTGAAAAAGATTGGGAGGCTAAGGTTATGCTTAGGGGGTCTCTCTCTAACCATCATTTCAACATTTCACATCATCTAACTCATTATTACAAATTTACATCTTTGCCATGTTTGGACTTTAGCAATTAAAATTGTTGTTTTAGACTGACTAACACTCCGGGTGGACTAACCCATGGCTAAAGTTGTCCGACTGAGCTGAAACTTGGTCCATGGATGTAGGGGGTGCTATTCCATTTCTTTTGAGCACGCATACCCCTATCAAAAGTCCAAGGATCCAGTTTTTACAATCATTGCTAAAAAATAATTAAAACTCCAAACTTAGGGAAATTTAATTAAAAATTAATTAATTAAAAAAAACTAATCTAGACTCAACGGAATTCCGCGAAACTTTCTATGATGTCTTGCATGGTCATTTACAATGAAATCCCTATATAGTTACCAAAACATAAGCCCACTAGAACGCCGTTCACCACTTTGGAGGACATATGCAAAGTGTGAGGGAAAAAGTCAAGGGAAATCAGTAAGGCTAAAAAGCCCAACTGATAACCTGAGGATAAAAAACCCCCGGTGAAAGGAACTCTCCCAGTGAATCGATCCCAAGGTAACTGACCTAAACATGACTCATGCAGACCTATTACATTATTAACCCATGCAGGGGTGTGGAAATTCCAAGTACAAAAATAAGTGCTGAGCCAAACACTGCCCTGTAGAACCAAAAGTCTTCGACAATCCTAGCATCTGATGATGCATCTCTTCATGGCACATGAGTTGACCACCGGTGCTAAATGGGCAGTCAACAGAGGCATCGTGAATCTTTGCTTTTATCTTCGTTTACCTTGCATGAAATCTTTACTTTCTTAAGTCCTCACCTAACACACATGCATGCATTAATTGGTTAATTAATTTCTCCATCTTATCATTTACTTTACATGCAAGCACCTATTTCTTAAGCTTTTATCTTATGTACATGCATGCAAATCGACATCTTTAAGGCTTCATTAACCACTTTACATTCCGCAAGTTGTTTCCGTTGCTTCATGTTTCACATGCAGCAATCTAATTAAGAATTTTTAACTTGCAATTTATTGGTTCAAAGGCTTCAGCCTTCATTTTCAGTCTTCAGTCACAAGCTTCTTTAGTTCTTAAAATTCACATGCCTTAAATCAACCATTTAAGAACTGGCAATTTCATTGTTAAGAGTTCACACTCGTCTTCAGTACTTTGGCAAATTTATTTGAGCAAGCTACAAGCACTCAAACACACATTGCAATACTTAGTTCATAGGTCTAAAATTAATTAATTAGACTTAATAGGACACCATAACTCACCATCTTCGCCACTTAAAACGGGGTCGGAGTAAGGCAACGAAAGGTGCTAGGCCGAGGATGGTCTCACGGTGCGCGACGTCCTTTCCGAGAGTACTCTGATCTTAGGGCTGACTTGTGAAGCTAGGGTAGGCCTCGTTGCCTCACTTCTTGAGCATCCAACAGTCACTTGGTAATTGGGGGAGTAGAGTTTTTGGGTTGACATCTAGATAGGGCTAAAATTAATCACACTTAATCACTTAGCTCAATCCTAGGTCTGCAACACCTGCAATTTGAATTTTACACTTGCAAGCAACTGATCTCATTATCTTTCAATTCATATGCAAGTTATCTTTTATGTGTTGTAGAATTATTGCTTAAGTGGTTATATCTTGTCATCTGGAACACACTTTACATTTTCAAGCTTTTTCATCTATCTCGGGTTCTTGATTTGTGGTGTGATCCTTCAAGAAGTGCGCATCCACCTGGAGGCATTCTCTTGATTGGGTCTTGAGTGATTTGCATCTCTTGGCCATTGAAAAACAATCCAACAAAATTCTATTTGTTGCGAGCATGCTTGGCTTGATGTGTTGATTATCTCTTATCTCTGAATATCTTCTTTCCTGCACATTTCAAGCACTTGTTGGTATTTTGTATATCTTGTATCTAATCTAGTTTATCTTGTATATCTTTATATTCTTTGTATCTAGTTGTATCTATCTTGTTGTAATAATTTGCGACTTGTAACTTTACTGTAATTAATCTTCCCTTAATCTAGTTGACCCCATTGCCCAATCTTAGGCACTAGTCTTAGTTGCCCTAGGAAAAGGTCCGACTTTCATACTTAGATAGTTGCATCTTGCATTTGTTGCTTAACATCATAGGCTAGATTCTCCCTGACCTTTTAAACAATTAAAACCAACTCCTAAAACACTTAAACGTTAATCTCATCTAGTAACTAGGGTCTACCCCCCTTGGCTTCCCTAGGAGTTAGCCTAGACGGAAGAGGTTCAAGTCAAAGTAACAGCGTGGACTTTGAACCTAGGCATTGTGCCTCCGAGGACACACTAAGTGAGCAGGACTTAGCTTATGTTTGCAAGTGTGTATAAGGACGACAACAGTCCCAAAGCACTTTTTGGGCACATTTTCTTCCAAATAGCTTGCTGTTTTTGCAGGTTTGATGAACAGCCAAGGGGAAACTCTGCCTGATTTTCGAAGATCCGAAGCATCCGGGAGCATCCAAGGCACCTAACCTTCTTCTAATATCAATTTTCTCTCATTATTGTAAGTTTGTTGGTCTTGAATCTATAAAAGACCATCAAACCTTCTTCTAAGAAGATTGTAACTAAAAATAAACTAGTGGGATCACCCACTAGGCCTCTCATCCCCCCACCCCCAGAGGGATTGTCCCCTTTTTTCTGTTGTCTTTTTCATGTGTCCATTTTTATTTCAGCAAGTTAAAATAAACCCAAGCATCGCAAAACAGTTAGCTTAGTTTCAATTTCTTCGATTAGTTAGTTTAGTTTCATTTCAGTATTTCATTTTTTGGCAAGGTAATAAACCTTCCCCGTCATTTCCCTAATATGCTCTCGGCCTCACCAGCGTGCTGAATCTTGGCAATGATCCAGAGAGGGATTTGATTGTGCGGAGTAGTTTTAATAGGGAAAACCATTCTATTACTATTGTTCAATACAAGATCCTACCAACGGATTGACTTGTGAATTCAGGGGGATACTCATTGAGATTGTTCTCTCCCTGTCGGAACTCCTAGAAATCCTACTTGTACCCATTTGAGGGATAGTGGTGAAAGGAAACAAACATTAGTTTCGATTTCTTTTTCACACTTACAATCTCCAAGCACACACTTGTGAGTGGACTTGCACTATCAGTCCATATATTTGAATTAACCCACTAATTCAAGTAATCATCATTAACAAATATAATTTACCAAAAGCATTGCAACACATTCATCTTGCAGCAACATTCTTACTTTTGGCAGTGGTCTACAATATCTATATTTGCTTATTGTCATTTACTTTCAAGTATTATCATTTATGTTGAAGTACATTATTTGCTTAGTATCTATCACATAGGAAATCTCTATTTGTGTCATTATATGCTGTTAAATTAATTGTACTTGCTTTTGATTGTGGGCTTTGTGTGAAAAAATTGGGGTTTATAGTGTCAGCCCGAAGTAATTGACCCTAGGTCTCACAGGTGATATTCTGCCCAGTTATCGATTCCCCCAATCCGAATATACAAAAAAAATAATGATAAATACTAAATAATGATAAGTAGATTAATGAAAGGTCAAAGGACACACCTTTACCTAGTGACTAGTCAATGCATATCAGTATACCATGATGAGGCTCATTGTAATCATCAGCTTATCAATTATCTATTATTCAATATATTTTCTTACATATTTGCAGAAATCTTTTGTCAATCATAATAAACAGAATTTTATTTACTACAATAAAGAAAGCTAAAGAAAAAGTGCAACCTAGATAAGTATCTAACTAAGCTAATCACTAGGTCTAGACAACACTGAAAGATATATATAACAGTATCATAGGTCAGTGATACAAAGTGAGAGTCCAACACTGGAAAACTAGACTTCTCGATGCTGGTCAAGGGAGAGGGAGATCCGAGGATGATGTCAATGATGTCAAGGTCTTCTACGTTTGATGACCGAGGATGTCATATTGGAATATGGTTGTATGATCCTGGGAGGAGTGGGGGGCGTAAGAGCAAGAGAGCCCTACTCTCCTACCATCCAAGATTGAAAGAAAGAAACTCTGAATAGGTCTCTGGCTACCGAGTTGAAGCCGGGAGGTAATCCGACAGGCAGGAGGTGCCCTACTCTGGATCCGTCTGGAGCTGATCCATCTGAGAGCTTTAGCAGTTTGTTGGATCTCACATTTGAAGGGGAGTGTTGACAAAGTGAACAAGGAGCTCCAACATTAAGTATTAACATGTGAACATTTCTATTATGTGACCCTACTATGTTAGTGTCAATGACAAGTAACCAATATGTAATCATCAATGTAAATGTTAGTCTTAGGTGGTTAAACCACCATAATTGGCCTAAGCTATCGTAAATGCAGCAACAAGAGTTGACGTACTTAAAAGAGTGAGTTGTAAATGGGCAACCTGCCTTGGGATAACCTGTGTGGTGTATATCTACTGCAGCTTAATAAAATGTCAAATATTCTCTCCACTCTCATGTATCTTTATTATGGTTGTATGAAAAGCATTAATTTGTCATAGCTACTAGAATATGACGTGTTCTGCGAATCATTTGGGAACAATATAGTCTAGACAATATTGTTAATGATGAGTGAGTTTTTAAATACTAACAAATTGACACATAACAAGCTATGTTCTCTAGGCAGCATTATGTACATTGGAATTTAAAACGCTTTGACATTGAAAGTTTCATATTAGACTCAATTCTCAGACTACAATTTCAGATCTTTCAGTTGAAGAACTTAAAGGGCTTATTTTGTAGTTCACAGTTCAAGTATTCTTTACAGATTCCAGTCATCAACATGTTTTGTAAAGATTTCTCACTGCAGAAGGAAAATAGTAATGAAAACAGAGGCAAACTAGGAGCAGCTTGCAACAATGTTTACCCTGAACCCATGATGTAAAAGTTGCGCATCACTCGACAGACCTGACTAGTATTTTCTTAGTTTGGTACTACATGTTTCAAAAGAAAACGAGTTGCACTTGAGCTTAAACTGAAGCTGGTAATGAATGACAGTGTTGGATAGACTGATGTGATAATGACAGTTCTTAAAACACAAGGAGATGATCCAAACTTGGAGAAAGATCATATTGAATTGCTGGGTCGGCCTTGATAGGAGAGATCCTGGAGCATTCTACATTTATCGTTTAAGCAAAGGAGGTAATAGCCTCAGTTTGTAAGTTCCAAACATTGACTGAAAATGGACTTCATCGCAGCAATTCCAAAACTACTGCTTCTGAGTTCACTCTAGTTCGTTTGAAAGGAATATTTATCAAGAAACAATTTTATTATCAGGCATCCTCCAGAGAAATTTTCTCACATAAATTGATCATTTTATTTCTTTTTCATTTTACAGTTATACCATCTCCACTATGAAATAATAAATTCTCTACACAGACTAATTTACCATTGATGTTTTATTGTTAAGTTCTTAGAGGTATCCTTGTGCTCGAGAAAAAAAAATATTAAATGGATGAAACAAGAGTTGATCTTGAGATTTTATGCTCTTTTGTTGAAAACTTATAAGAGGAAAAGGCTAAAGTGGAGAGCAATGGATTTCTTCTCTACTTTCAAGCTTTTCTGATTTCACATCCTTAAATAAAGTGGAGCACCAGCCTACATTATTTGAACTGAAAGTGTCCATTTATATCACAAAATGTAAGCACTGACCTGCTCGACTACAAGGGCTGCTTGAGATGTTGCTAGCTGTTCCTGAAGAGCTAGTGTTTTTTGCAAAAGTGACTGCTGCTCAATGCCCATGGGAATGCCAGCCACAGAAAGCATGTCAGCAACAGCATGGACTATCTCTGATGTTGACACTCTTGTTACAATGGGAGCATGTTTTTCCTGATTAAAACAAAACACCATTAGCACAGCAGTATGTATACAATCAAAATACTATGTGAACAATGCCGCTGCATTTCTTAAAAAGACGGCTCACCTGATTTTGAATGCTGACCTTAATATCTTGGGGGTAAGCCTTTCCAACATCTTGAAGCCTCTGTATATGCTGGTTGCCAGATCTGATGACAGCTTCCCTATTTTCAGCAGCCATACTAGAACTTCCTGCTTCCATACTCCTAAATGAAAGGACATTAGATGACAAAAGAATCTCAATTTCTCCTGGAGCTGTTTCTACTTTAAGTCTATACAATGCCTGACCAGCTGATGGTCGCACATCCTCTGGCACTTTACCATACTTGAGCTTTAATCCTTCTTCATTGTCTGAACGCCATGCAATAACTTCCCCAGCATAAAATGGTCTCAAGGGATGAAACTGTACTTGCATGGCATCTGATGGTATCAGTTCCTGACCTAGTAGACTACCTTGGTGCAGAGAACTTCGGTAATGACCTATTGCATTCCGATTGAGAGATGCTAACCTAAGAAGATCCAAAGCCCGCACTTCCATGCCAATTGGCACATTAAATAAGGAACTAATTGGCAGGCATAATGGTGAATCTAAGAGTCGGCTCACAACAACAGCAAGAATATCTGAGACAGCAACTGCATCTGGGGGCTCTCCAACCAAGATAATTTGCTTAGAGCGGTCCACAAATTGGAGCACTCGATGCCCTGCTTCATTTTTCCATTCTTCACGGAGTCCTTGTGTCATGTTGGGTGCATTCAAAGTTATATCAACAGATGACGGGAGCATTATAAAGCGTGTATAAACAGAACGTACAAAATGCAACCTTTCCGCTGAAGATTCTAGGACTTTTCTAACTTCATCGTTGGTTAAATATCTTAAAGCAGGGGCATGTTCTTTAAAGTTCTGAATAACCATCCAAACTGCACTTTGGAATGACTGACTGAGAATCTTGCTGGCAACCATTTTCAGAAAAAATGACCCCAGAGCTCCTAGCATTTCCAAAGGCCGACTTTGATCAAGTTCCTGTAGTAAAAATCCAACATGTAACATAATTGCTTAGCTATGATGGTTTAAACTTTAAATTAACTAGACTCTTCAAACTGTGGTTTCAAGTTTCAACTTTCTTCTATGGCATGTAAAATGTCCCAATATCAACAAAATATATAAGATGCCAAAGCTTACCTCTACAACAACATCTGATAGCTTTTTGACACCAATTTGTACACAAAGTTCTTCAGAAAGTTGTGGATTGACAAATCGTAACCTGGAAGTGTCAATTTCACTTAAAATACAAGATCCACGAGGATCAATATAGACGCAAGCTCTAGCATGTACCAATCTGCATCCTTCATCAGGAACAATTGCATCATGCACTGGGAAGAGAGTTCCATCTGATTTTGATTTCTTTCCTTCTTCACATATAAACTGTAAAAGTAGTAAAACTGCACGCAGTTCATTGGGATTGAGATGCTGATACCCACTTGCCTGCTGGATTTGTACCAACAGGTTCCTTGCACTGTCAAAAGTTGGAGCTTCCTGCAGTCCAATCTCTCTTAAAATCCTGACATATGGAAGATACAAACTTGGGAGCTCAAAGGCAAATGGGGCCAAGTTCACTCCAAGCCGCACATAAAGAGCACTTGCTTTAACAAGCCGGGTGCCATTTGCAACTGGTATAAATGACACCTTCTGTAATTCCAATATATCTGCAAACAGCAGATAAAGATTCTTTTATTTAATAGAATTCCCACGATAGAGTGGTATACAACAACTGCATCCTAAGAAAATTTTGATAGGAGTCCATCTAAAATACGACGAGTCTGGAGATGGCATTATCTTTGTTCAATAGATAATATTCATATGAAACCTTTCCATCTTCAGCATCATTCAACATCCATTGAAGAGATCAGAAACATGGGAACCTGCTAACCCAACCATATCAAAACAAGACGCCAAATATATTCATGGCATTTGCTTAGACTTCTCAGAAGGATATTTACTGCAATAGGAAAGTTCAAACATATACAAATTGCTTCACTGTGCAGGCTTGCATCCATAGGTCGCCTATTACTGAAATTTGTATACAACCCTAAGTGGCTTTCATTCTACAGTTTGGTGGCCATCATTATGATGTTTCCTGAATGCATGACAATATTTTTATCATTTTCTCCTTTACAGGGATTTTAATGGCATCCCCATTAAAAGTTGTCACTTCCATGCACTTGTCAACCCAACATTTCATTATGGTTGTGACATCTGGGATCCTAGTTAAACTTGCTTGGTCTTGTCTTGCATTGAGTGGGTTTGTCTTGATGTTCTTCAACTCTACTCAAAGTGAGATGATTAGTCCACTTATTTTTGGTATTGCAATTTGATTGTCCCACATTCTATTATGTAGGTTGAATTTGGTGCTTGTCCGCTATTTACATCGACCATATGGATAGTTACAATAGTAATACTAGGTATCCTTATTTAGACCTTCAGCCAATCCAATTAGCTAACCAAGGGTTTAGGTACAACCTAAGTCACATTGTTCAGTTCAGGGTCCAGTTTGAGTTCGGTGACAATGAAATTCAATTAAAATTCAAATTTCCCGATGAGATTCAGATAGCATTCACCATTAGGTTCGCCCATATACATATTTCAAAATTTTCAACACACACACACACACACACACATATATATATATGTAAAATGAAGTATAAGATATAATATATATAAGTAAGAAATCATGATCAATAAGCATATATGAGTAACAAATCGTGATAAAATCCAATGCCTCTATTCAAATTTAAACAAATAGTACAACTGTAATTTGCAAAAAGAAGATATTGCTCATGCCAAAATTTAAAAGGACATCCATAATGTCAAATATGTATGACTTTGAAATTGTTTCACAAACTCAAGATTCTACAAAATTTAAAACATGATCGCAATTTATATTATTTCCACCTACTTGTAACATCGTAAAGCTCTAAATCATCAAGATAAGATAAGTTCATTAATATCCAACAAATGTCCAAAAGTAGATCTGTGGTGAACCAACCTGGTTCACTATGTAAACATCCAATATAAATAGGACAGTATGCAATAATCCATTTAGTAATTATGTTTAATAATAATTGTATAAGAATGAATAATATATATGATGATTACAAATGAGGAATGAGGGCTTGTATATATATCCCGCACAGGGGTGCCCTTTCATAAGAGACATGACCTTTCCTATGTCATGTCTCTTCATAATTAATTATTAGTTATTAGTTATTTATATTTACATATTATATATATTTATGTTTGTTACATTGCCTTCCCCTTAGAAATGCTTTGTCCTCAAAGCATGTTTATGGAGAGGCTTACTTCTTTGTTCTGGCTTGCAATGTCTTGGCATGACTCTCTGTTTTTGGTGTTGTTAAGATTGATGATACCAGACGATATGAGCGACGAAGAATTGAGCAGAACTGTTGAATTGTGAAAGAGTCTGTCCACCCTAGTTCGATCTTCTGCAATACTGGGTGTTTATAGGGTTCTCGTTCACCACAGTGCTCCGATACCACTGTAGTGAACCAACCTGGTTCACTATGTAAACATCCAATATAAATAGGACAGTACGCAATAATCCATTAAGGATAGTAATTATGTTTAATAATAATTGTATAAGAATGAATAATATATATGATGATTACAAATGAGGAATGAGCGCTTGTATATATATCCCGCACAGGGGTGCCCTTTCATAAGAGACATGACCTTTCATATGTCATGTCCCTTCATAATTAATTATTAGTTATTTATATTTACATATTATATATATTTATGTTTGTTACAAGATCAATGGAGTTGTTCAGTACATAAGTGCAAATACATAGTGGGAGTTTGAAGGCAACTCCTATAATAGCAAAAATCAAAGCTAATCTATAAGATCTAAGATCAATTATCTCAATGCCAAAAAGAGATACATTGATTTGGAGTAAAGTACAAGAAAAAGAGCCTTAAGGGCCCAAGTGCCTATAATTGGACAAATGAGAGGGGCACATGTCCTCCTTTAAAGTCGAATGTGCAACTATTCTACCATCCGAGGCCGAAGGAAAGCATCTTTGTATAGAACACTAGCTGGAGGAGTTGAATCAAGCCCAAGGGATGTCTTTCTGTCTAGAAGTGGTGACCCACTATCGAGAGCTAGTGAAGGGGAACTACCTAATGGTCTATAGCATAAATTGTCTTGAGACCTCAATCGACAACTCCAGATGGGTGCCACAGTTGAGGGTTGAGTTGCCTCTTGGGTTCTAATAAATCCGGGGGATAAGATGGTGTTGTTTTATACGTGCCTCTTGTCAATTTTTAAGCATCTAATTTCAGATCTGAGAATTACTTCCAAGTGACCTCAAACAGTAAACTAGGGTTGTTATCACTAGATAATTCTACACTGAAATTATGATAGAAATTACAGCAGCAGAAACACAAAGATCAGAGAGAAATCATCCATACACATGAGACACAAAAATTTATGTTCTGCAAAATTTTCTGATTGAGAAATTCGGAGGACAAAAAAAAGTCCTCTTGGTAGAAAAACAAATCAGCAAAAATCTCAAAAAATTCCCCCAACTTGCAAATCTGTTGTACGATTTGTTGACGTCATTCGCACAGTTGTTGTACGATCTGTTGACGCCAATCGTACGACTGTTGTACGGTCTGTTGATGTCAATCGTACGATATGCTCGATACCACATGTGCAGCCTGTTCTGGCCATACCACACATGCGGCATGTTTTGGCCGTACCAAACATGCGAGTTGTTCTGGTTGTACCACACGTGTGACCTCTCTCTCTTCCTTCTGTACAACGGTCTCAAACGTGCAACTATTCTCCTAGGCTAAAAAACAGAAGAGAAAGAATGTCTAGAAACTCTAAGCCATATTTGCCAAAGTGTTGAATTTGTTGAAATTGCCACCCAATCTCCTTAGCACGAGTGTTTACTCACTTATGCCAACTCCATAATGTCACAATGAGATGTCCTGGTGTCTCCTCACATTGTCTCTTCTTTTATAGGAGTCTAATGAGTGAGTTTAGGAACCCCTTCTCAACTCAACATTAAATCAAAATTGTTTGATCACCCATGTGGGTGTGAAGTCCCAACACCAATCCAAAGGGGTTTTCACCAAAACAAAAAAGAAATGTGAATGCCAACAAAAATTCTCACATGCTCGACACCAAGGCCAATGTGAGAATACCTGCCCGATGCTACAAAACATCAACACCCCCTCTTAGTGAGGGAGGTATTCCATCCACCATCACCTGGAACTAGATATGTCTCCCACAGTGGAAGTGGCTCTGCCTCTAATAGTGGATCCGCTACCACAACTACTCCCACTGACACAAAAGCAATTCCTATTGAATGACATGGAACCTTCTTGGAAGACACCCTGCTCCTAGAAGCCTCCCGCTTCTGAGCTTCATGGCTGGCTTCCACAAGCCATGACACCTTCTTGACAGTCTTGGAAGACTCTTCTCTGCCACCTAAGCCTAAAGGTCAACTTCCTCTGGACGACCGACTCTCCCTCTTAGCCAGATGACTCCCTCTGAAGTCTAATTTCCCCTTGATAGACTTTGAAGGCTCCTCCTTCCCACTGGATTTTGAAGGCTGACTCCCTCTGAATCTGCACAACCTTCGGAGCTACCTGCTCCTTGTCCTCTGTCACTCTGTTGTTGCTTGTCATCGCTCGCATAGGCTAGCCCTTTAGCCTATACAGGTAGCTCTCTCTAACTCCAAGAACCACTACTATGTCTGAGCTAGATCCTCTAGGCACGAACAACACCTGTCCATCTCATAATAAAACGGCATAGCCCTTTTCCTCAATCATTGAGACTGAGAGCACACTCTTCTTGAGTTTTGGCACCCATAGCACATTTGTCACTCGCAACACATCTCCTGACTCCTTTTGGAATGACATTATTCCAGATCCCTGCACTGCATGCTTGGTACCCATACCAAGTTCCACATACAAATCTGAGTTAGACTCTATGAAGCTCTCGAACAACTCTCGTGCTCTTGTCATATGACACATGGCTCCACTATCCACAAACCAAGTTCCACCACCGAAAACTTCTCCAGAAAGGGCGAAGACCAATAAGAACTCCCTCGAAATCCTATCTGCAACCACATCCACCTCTATTGATGATGATTGTTGCTTCCTACTTCCTTTCTTTCGTTGTGGACACTATGAAGCATAATGACCATGCTCATGGGAAGCAAAACACTTGACCTTGCTAAGGTCCTTCTTCTTCCTCTACTCTGCAGATGCCTCTCTCCCCATGTCCTTCCAGGAACCATTTCCTATGTCCTTCCTAGCATGAGCAACTAGAGCCAGGTTCTCATCATCGCTACCTCTCTGCTTGCCATTCCTGGACTCTATCTGAGCCTCCTCCTAGATGCAATAGGTCCATACTCTGTCAAATGGTGGCAACTTCTCTCGTGCACAAATCCCCTTCACAAATGGTTCCCAAGACTTGGGAAAACCATTCAATGCCACATTCACCAACCCTGTGTCATCAACTACCTCACCAATGGTTGCAAGTTGATCACGAATCTGAGTGATCCTCATGAGGTAGCTAGCAAATGTATCTGCACTAGACATCTCAACAGATTGGAGTTGGTGCCTCAAAATCTACTTCCTGTTTGAATTTTCGCTTTGGTACAAGCCCACCAAAGCCTCATACATCTCCTTGGTTGTCTTCTTCTCGAAAATGTGAGGAATCAGGTGGTCCTTCACGGAATCCAACAACATCCGCTTGGCCTTCACTTCCTTCTTCTTATGGGTTGCCAATTCCTATGGATCATTAGGACTTGGAACCACCATCTCAACATACTCTTTGAGATCATTCTCCTCCAAGAGAAAAAGAATCATGGCCTTCCAAGCCCAAAATAATGTTGCTCCTTCCTATTAAGTTTCGGTACCTTGGGAAGTGGTCCCCTAGTGTTATTGATGTGCCTAACATTAAAGAGGGAAAAGTACCCCTCCCTCACTTAACTTCATGTTATAAAGTCAAAGTGACTTTATGAGCTCATAAATGCTAAAGTGACTTAGGGAACTTAAGTGAAGGGGGAGATTTAATCTCCACCCTTGATCTTGGATGGCTAAGATCTAATCCTAGCCTTTGATTCCTAGGTTAGGCTTATGAGAAGAACAACAACAAAAGATGAGGGAAGAGGAGGGTGCATTGTTCATCTTGAGAGGAGGTGAAGAGAAGAGGGTGCACTTAAGAAAAGGGCGCACTTGAGAAAAGGGCACACTTACTTGAAGAGGGCGCACTTGCATGACGAAGGGCACACTTGCTTGAAGAGGGTGAACTTGAGAAGAGGGCACACTTACTTGAAGAGGGCGCACTTGCATGATGAAGGGCGCATTTGTTGAAGAAGGAGGCACAGTGCACTAATTACCTTGAGCTGGGCATGTTTTCTTAGGAAGAGGGTGTGATGTCCCGTTCCCAAGAGTAGGCCAGCAGGGAGTGACTTAGTAGTCTATATGTTCCCGTAGACTATAGTCAGGCACAAATAGAGAACAAGATGGAGAAATAAGGAGGAATTGATGACTAAACGATGAATTAAGCCAAAATACTTAGGAAGAGTCACTTAAGCCTAAGTCGATGAAAAATTAGAATGAAAAGGTGCTAAAGGGGGACTTAATTAATTAATTAATCACTTTAGGAGGAAGAGCGCCTAGCTTAAGTGAGGTCAATGGTGAATTAGAATGGGAAAGGTATAAAGGGAGGAATTTGACCTAATTCCTCATTATGCATTGTTATGATTTGATGTTGAGAGTTCCCAGAGGAGGAGGAGAGCCGACCTTACTGTTTTGTGGATTTCTGGAGGAAACCACCACCATTGATCAGTTTCGATGTTGAGAGACACACCCTAGCCCATCGGAGATACCATCCAGGTATTTCACCGTACTTTTCAGGAGTATCCATTGCAAAGTGCTTAGCTCAGCCAGTGAGGGCGCAAGCCACTTTGAGGGTTTGTAGAGCTGCACGAGATCCGTATCCAAATTGCAATTTCCTTCCAACCCATTTGAGATCCAGCAAGGTTGCTTCAATTGAGCCATCTATCGTCAAATTCTGACGGTGGAATCTCGCAAATCGACTCATTCAGCCATTTAGGGCGCAGCTCTTTCGGACAGACATTTGGCGTTGCATGCAGAGTATCAAAGCAGATCCGAACAAATCCTTCCGACCCATTTCCTTATTTGGCGAGACGATCATTTTGAGCCATATAGCAGCAGATTCCATTGGTGGAATCCTTTGGGGCACATCCAGTGCTCCAGGAGGTACGCAAACCCCGCAGGGGTCCAGATCCAGTGCCTCATAGACCAGATTCGAGATCCGGCACTCACCCATTTTAGTCTAGAGGCCAGGGCGCTTCTTTTGGAGCAGTTTCCAGCATATTTCGACGGTCTAAACTTCCGGACGAGTTTTCCAGCTGGTAGCGGTTACCGTACTTCGTCGGAATCACATATTTTCGCCGATCTATCCGTGCATGCATCAAATCTGCTATCATCTTCTGATCACAGGTATTTTTATGTTATTTGATTGTATTCCAGTACTGATCCATGAGATCTGGCTGACGTTTATATTCTATATTTCCAGTAGGCTATTGTATTTCCATGCTCGAACCGTATAATACATGATATTGGGCAATTGATGTTCTTTACTTCTGCATGCATCCTTTATATGTTGTTTAAACCATAAATATGCAACATGCACATGCGATAACCCACATGCACATGCAATAACCATCAAGATCTCAAACATACAACTGAAATGCATCCAGAAGCCCCCAGTGTATCATATCTGTAAGACAGAATAACAGATCAGTTGCAAATATCTTGATCAGCGGGATCAGGGATATTTTAGTGGTATCAGAGCTTTAGTCCTGCCAGCCTGTGACTAAAGACAATGAATACAACAGAAGAACCAGATGGCCGTGATGTTAAATTTTAATGAAGATTTGTACCTTGGACAAGTGGTTCCTATGGGTTTTTAAACTTTTACCTAGGAATGTGGTCCACAACTTAAAAGTGGGTTTTTTTCATAAAGTCACTTTATAAGTGGTAAAGTGAACTTTAAATTAGAAAGTGAAAAGTGACTTAGGAACTTAATGCACCAAGTGGGTGTTTATTTAAGTTGGGTGAGTGAAATTAAATAAAGTGAATATTAATGGAGCATTTAATTTCAACCGTTGATCTTGGGCAATGTGAGCCCTTGGATCAAAAAGGTAACCTAAGAGTCACTTATGGATTCTAAAGGAGGAAAAAGGCCAAATGAGAAGTCATTCTTTCCAAGAGAGATTGAGAGATTGAGAGAGAGCAAGAGAAGGAGAAGTTTCTATTTTCTGAAGAAGAGTTTGCAGCAGAGAAGTGGCACGATTTCCAAGGCAAAAGCAGGGCACGGATTTCGAAGCAAATCAACAGCAAGAAAAATCCGTACGGTATGGATTTGGTACAGCCACATTTAATGTTCCTGTTCTGGCCGTCCAACAGCACGATTTCCAAGGAAAAGGGCGCATTTAATGGTCCGTACAGACCTTACGGCCGCCGTACAGCAGCAACAGAATTCTGGGTGCGATTTTTGAGACAAATCGTACAGCATTTAAAGCTGTGACAGTCCATACGGTACGACTGTCTGAGCACAAATTTCGAGGGTGGCTGTGTTGGGTTTCTTCCAGTAAATTTCAAGCACGGAAATCGAGGGAAGAGATAAGTAAATTTTGTTGGTTTTATTTTTGCTGATATGTATTTTCCAGAAATTGAAGAAATAAGAAGAACTCCCTCTCTCTCACTAGTTTTCCCCACACTGGGGTTTTTCCAGGGTCATTTGACCAAAATTCATTGTGTCATTAAATGTGTGTTTGCTGGTTTAATTTCTGAGTTTTAAGACAGCCATTGAAAAGATCATTTATTTCATGTGTTTCAGTCAAATTTCATTTTGAGTATTTAATGCATATTAATGTGTGCAAATTTCATTAATATTGGGAATAGGCATTAAACATTTGGAGTGATAAGGAGTGATTGAAACCGGGATTGGGATAAATTGCCGAAGTGAGAAAACACTCAGAAAAATCAACACGTGAGCACGCAGGTGACGAATATGTCACTTACAACAGGCACAGGGAAAGAAGGGATAGGCCTAACTTTCCTCCCTTCCCTCCCAGTTCAGAGGAAGAGGAAGAGGCACACAAAGAAGCAAAGAGAAGAGCAGAGCGCGAGGCCGAGCGCGAAGCAGAGAGGAGGCTAGGTGACAGATATGAGCGACCAGAGGGCAGTGGTAAGGCCCCCGTGGATCCAGATGTAGCCTTCATGCAGGTTATCAGTGACATGCTAGCTAGTCAGCGGACCATGTCTCAATCTTTGACTCAGGTAGCGGATAGACTGGCTATGGTAGAAATTCCGGGCACACAAGCCCCACATGTAGCACAGGGGAACTCAGGGGCAGGCAGTAGACCCCAGTCACCCACTCGCACATACACCTCTGCGAGTAGGATTCCACATCCATTGTTTCCCAGTTTCCAGAGGGCATCCCCAGTAGCAGTACAAATACCGATAGCACAGAGACCGCCCACTCATGTAGAGGACATTGCAGAGTATTGGAGAGAGTATGCAGCATTGGCCATGACTTCCATCAGGATATGACCTTAGTCAAGTATTGTGGACTCCGACTCAGGAACCGCCCCAGAGAGCCGCAGAGGGGAGGACCACATCAGTAGGGGCATAACATTGACTTCATCTGAAAAGTTGGTAAACTCACCATACCTTCTTTTGACGGATCGTCCAAATGCACTGCCAAAGCTTGGGTACAAAAACTAGACACCTACTACAAGCTCAACCAGATGACCGAGTCAGAGGCCATCAGTTTCGCCACCCTACACTCGGAGGGTGAGGCACATGAGTGGTGGTATCACGGAATGGTGACATTGGGTCACAATCGCATCACCTCCTACAGAGAGTTCACAGAGAGACTCATGGATAGATTTGATAGGAGGGATCCAGAGATCCATTTTAGAGATCTAGCCCAGTTGAGACAAACTGGAACAGCAGAGGCATTCATCTCAGAGTTTCAGAGGGTAGTAGTGGCAGTGACAGACAGATTTGAGCCCCGATTGGTCATGCTATTCACAAAAGGGCTCACAGAACCCTTGAGAGGATGGGTGAAGGCCTACCGGCCTCATACCTTGCAGGATGCCATCCGACGCACTAGAGATTTGAGGGATTCAGTGCCCAAAACTAAACCCTTCACCAAACCCTTTGTACCACATAGAGACAAGGATCAGAAGAATCTTCTAAGGGAATGGAAGGGCAAGCCCAAGTTGGATGATGATACGCGACGGGAGTTGATGAGGAAGAAGCTTTGCTTCACCTGCAGAGACCCTTGGGTGCCCGGGCATAGATGCATGGGGAAGGGACAGATCCACTATATTGAAGTGGAATCGGGTAGTGAGGAGGAGGATGAGGATATTCAGGCACCGACAGACAGCGATTCTGAGACTGAGACCACTCATGAGCCAGAGCAGCAGTCGAAGAAACCTCAGATACCGGCAAGGGCACAACCCCAGGAGGAGGCAAAACCTTGTATAGAGGTGAAAGGGGGAACCATAGCCACCCTTTCAGGAGTACCCAAGTACAACACTCTCAGGCTCAAGGGCCTTGTACAAGGGCAACGCATGACAGCTTTAGTTGATGGTGGGGCCACCCACAACTTCATATATGCATCCTTAGTAGCCAGGAGGGGGTTATGCACAGAGGAGTTTGAGGGATTCCATGTGGCAATGGCTGATGGATACACGATGACATGCTTGGACATGATCCCTGACCTAGAGGTCAAACTAGGCAACTACACCCTGACTGACACATTCTATGTAGTTGACCTATCAGATACTGATGTCGTGTTAGGGGTACAGTGGTTATATTCATTGGGGGAGATTGGGTTCAACTATCAGACGTTGACCATGAGCTTTAGAGACACCAGTGGATCGAGAGTTGTGCCGAGAGGCATGTCTATAGGGGCACCTCAAGCAGTACCGACAAAGAGGATGGAGCGGATCTTTCGTCACGGTGATGTGGCTTACGCAACAGAGTGTTTGATCACCACGCGAAAGGACTCAGAGGGTAGGGAGCAGTACCATCCACAGATCAGAGAGCTTCTGGGACATTATGAGCCAGTATTTGGGCCGATACCACCAGGGAGACTGCCAGACAAGGGTTTTGAGCACATGATTGAGTTAGAGGCAGGGGCTACACCGATGATTACAACACCCTATAGGCACCCCAAGAAATTTAAGGACGAAATTGAGAAAGCAATCAAAGAATTGCTCGCTATGGGGCACATCAGGCCCAACATGAGTCCTTTTGCATCTTCCATCGTCCTGGTACTGAAGAAGGATGGCACGTTACGGATGTGCATCGATTACAGAGCGCTCAACAAGAAAACGATCAAGAATCGTTACCCCATTCCACGCATAGATGAGCTGATGGATGAGTTACATGGGGCAGTCTTCTTCACTAAAGATTGATCTACGCTCAGGTTACCATCAGATTAGCATCAGGGAGCAAGACATTGAGAAGACAACGTTCCGATGCCATTTCAGACACTTTGAGTTCTTGGTCATGCCGTTTGGACTGACCAACACACCAACCACTTTCCAGTCTTGCATGAACCATATCTTTAGAGGACAATTGAGGAAGTACCTTCTG
The DNA here is from genome assembly GCA_032191745.1 of Picea mariana. NCBI lineage: Eukaryota > Viridiplantae > Streptophyta > Pinopsida > Pinales > Pinaceae > Picea > Picea mariana. The sequence continues at coordinate 81,318 of JASDQU010102385.1, forward strand.
GTATTTTTCGACGATATATTGATCTACAGCAAGACATGGGATGAGCATTTAGCACATTTGGGGAAGGTCTTGGATATTATGTAGGCACAATCTTTATATGCCAAGGAATTCAAATGTGAATTTGGCATGAGGGAACTACTGTACTTGGGGCATATCATCAGTGGGCAGGGAGTACAGGTTCACCAAGAAAAGATCAGGGCCATTGTGGATTGGCCAATGCCCAAGAATCTCACTAAGCTGAGAGGATTCTTTGGGTTATGCAGTTACTACAAGCGGTTCATCAAGGGTTTTTCACAGTTGGGAGCACCACTCACAAACTTGACCAAGAAGGGTGCTTTTCATTGGACAGAGGAGTCACAACAGACATTCAACAAAATGAACCAGGTTATGAGCACATGCCCTGTTCTAGCCCTTCCAGACTTTTCGCAACCGTTTGTCTTAGAGTGCGACGCATCAGGGGTGGGGATTGGAGCAGTTTTGATGCAGGGGGGCCACCCCATTGTGTTTGAGAGCAGAAAGCTCAACGAGACGGAGAGACTTTATCCTATTTACGACAAGGAGATGTTAGCGATCATGCATGCCTTAACCAAATTTAGGCAATATCTGGTTGGCAGCAGGTTTGTAGTGAAGACTGATCATAACAATCTCAAGTATTTCCTTGATCAGAAAGACCTCAGTGAGAGGCAGCAAAAGTGGGTCTCAAAGATCCAAGCCTTTGACTTTGACATTGAGTATGTCAAGGGAAAAAGGAATATCGTGGCAGATGCCTTGTCCAGGAGGCCAGCAGGATGTTCGATGATGGACATTTGTACAGATTGGAAAGCTCATTTGTTGGTGGAATACTCCAAAAACAAATTTGCTTGTGAGGTGATGGACGAACAAGTGATTGATGATAGATATTGGGTTCTTGATGACGTCATTTTCTACAAGGACCGGATCTACTTGGTTCCAGAATCCACCCTGAAGGGGAAAATTTTGAAGGTATGTCATGATTCGCCTATAGCAGGGCTTCAGGGGTACTTCAAAACATATAGGCAGATCAAGGAGAGATTCTTATGGAAGGGTCTCAAGGATGATTTGTTGAAACACATACGAGAGTGCACGACTTGTCAGCAGAACAAGTTCGAGCAGACACACCCCGCAAGGTTACTACAACCTCTACCCATTCCAGAGCAGAAATGGGAGAGCATTTCCATGGATTTCATTACAGGCCTCCCTAGAGTGCAGGGCAAGGACTGTATATTTGTGGTGATCGACAGACTGACCAAATTTGCACATTTCTTCGCCATACCCACAGACTACAAGGCCATACAAGTAGCAGAGTTGTTTTTCAGGGAGGTATTCCGGTTGCATGGGTTACCCAGGCAGATAGTCAGTGATAGAGATGGGCGCTTCAATAACGCATTTTGGTAGGAGCTTTTCAGATTGACAGGCACAGAGCTAGCCACAAGTACCAGCTACCACCCACAGACAGATGGGCAAACAGAGATCGTCAACAAATGGGTGGAAGGGTATCTGAGGAACTATGTGGGGGGGCAGCAACGCACTTGGGTGAGATGGTTACATATGGGTGAGTATTGCTACAACACAACTTACTATATGTCTATCAGGATGCCACCATTCAGGGCATTGTATGGATACGATGCATCCTTCTTTATAGAGACTGTGTTTGGGGACAACAGGGTCTCGGGGGCCAAGGATTGGGTGGAGGAGAGTCAGAGGATTCTTCAATCAGTAAGGGAGAACTTGCAGTCAGCTCAGAATCAACAGAAGATATATGCAGACAGACAAAAAGTTGAGCGCAGTTTTGAGATAGGGGATTTGGTTTTTCTGCGATTACAACCATACCGACAATCCTCCTTGAAGAGGAGCAGAGCAAAGAAGCTGAAGCCGAAGTTCTACGGGCCATACAGAGTCATCAGGAGGATAGGCGAGGTGGCATACGAGCTAGAACTACCGGAAGGTAGCAAGATTCATAACGTCTTTCACGTCTCTTGCCTTAAAAAGGCTGTGGGACAACAGGTTAGCATTTTAGAGGAGTTGCCACCCTTGGATGAGAAGGGTCAGTTGGAGCTAGTGTCAGAGGAGGTACTAGAGCAGAGAGAGCGCAGATTGAGGAGCAGGATCATCAGAGAGTGCTTGGTTAGATGGAGGGGTCTTCCAGTGGAGGATGCCACATGGGAGGGAGNCATGATTGATGTTGCTTGAGGACAAGCAATCTCGGGAAGGGGGGACTGTGATGTCCTGTTCCCAAGAGTAGGCCAGCAGGGAGTGACTTAGTAGTCTATATGTTCCCGTAGACTATAGTCAGGCACAAACAAGGAACAAGATGGAGAAATAAGGAGGAATTGATGGCTAAACGATGAATTAAGCCAAAATACTTAGGAAAAGTCACTTAAGCCTAAGTCAATGAAGAATTAGAATGAAAAGGTGCTAAAGGGGGACTTAATTAATTAATTAATCACTTTAGGAGGAAAAGTGCCTAGCTTAAGTGAGGTCAATGGTGAATTAGATTGGGAAAGGTATAAAGGGAGCAATTTGACCTAATTCCTCATTATGCATTGTTATGATTTGATGTTGAGAGTTCCCAGAGGAGGAGGAGAGCCGACCTTACTGTTTTGTGGATTTCTGGAGGAAACCACCACCATTGATCGGTTTCGGTGTTGAGAGACACACCCTAGCCCATCGAAGATACCATCCATATATTTCACCGTACTTTTCAGGAGTATCCATTGCAGAGTGCGCAGCTCAGCCAGTGAGGGCGCAAGCCAGTTTGAGGGTTTGGAGAGCTGCACGAGATCCGTATCCAAATTGCAGTTTCCTTCCAACCCATTTGAGATCCAACCAAGTCGCTTCTATTGAGCCATCTATCGTCAGATTCTGATGGTGGAATCTTGCAGATCGACTCATTCAGCCATTTAGGGCGCAACTCTTCCGGACAAACATTTGGTGTTGCATGCAGAGTATCAGAGCAAATCCAAACAAATCCTTCCAACCCATTTCCTTATTTGGCGAGACGATCGTTTTGAGCCATATAGCAATAGATTCCGTTGGTGGAATCCTTTGGGGCGCATCCAGTGCTCCAGGAGGTACGCAAACCCCCCAGGGGTCCAGATCCAGTGCCTCAGAGATCAGATTCGAGATCCGACACTCACCCATTTCAGTCTAGAGGCCAGGGCGCTTCTTTTGGAGCGGTTTCCAGCGTATTCCGACAGTCTGAACTTCCAGACGAGTTTTCCAGCTGGTAGCTGTTACTGTACTTTGCCGGAATCGCATATTTTCGCCGATCTATTCGTGCATGCATCAGATCTGCTATCATCTTCTGATCACGGGTATTTTTATGTTATTTGATTGTATTCCAATACTGATCCATGAGATCTGGCTGACGTTTATATTCTATATTTCCAGTAGGCTATTGTATTTCCATGCTCGAACCGTATAATACATGATATTGGGCAGTTGATGTTCTTTACTTCTGCATGCATCCTTTATATGCTGTTTAAACCATAAATATGCAACATGCACATGCAATAACCCACATGCACATGCAATAACCATCAAGATCTCAAACATACAACTGAAACGCATCCAGAAACCCCCAGTGTGTCAGATCTGCAAGACARAATAATAGATCAGTAGCAAATATCTTGATCAGCGGGATCAGGGATATTTCAGAGGGCACGACTTTCAAGGAGGAATATGGCTGCTAAACTTGAGATAAGTTGGCTGTAGCAATCAGTTTTCTCTGCTGTAATATTTTCCCTTCAAGCTCCATAATAAATTTCCTTTTCACTTGTTTTCCCCTTGGGGGTTTCTCCAGGGTCATGCTGACCAAAAATTACTTGTGTTAATTTCTGTGGTATGCATGTTTATTATCAACATTTAAACTGTAAAAGATCAGAGATGTATTTCATGTTTTTAATAACTGTTGAAAGTCTAATTTGGGACAGAAAAACCTTACCTAAACTAACTTTGAAACAGCAGCATTAAAATGTGCATGAGCAAGGTATCAGTTCTTGAAGGCAGCAGTTAGTGACTTTGAAACTGTCAGCAAACAGACCTGTTAGTGACCTCGAGACAGTCCCAAAACAGACCTCAGTTGGCTGCCTAAAGAGCCTCAAATTTCTTCATAGTATCAGAGCCTAAGGGCACAAGATGGATGGTATAAATTGCAGAGAGTGGACAGATTTTAACTCACCTTGAGAAACGTCAAATTCACACATGAGACTGGTGTGTGGACAGCAGATTTCTTTGGTCATTTTTCATCAGTTGGCAGCCATGTCAATTGGAGGGTTGAGGGTGGAGGATAGGCTAGCAGGAGCTGGTAATTGCTCTTCATGGAAGGCTAGGATAGTTTTGATTTTGGAGGAGGGTGAGCTATGGGACATTGTGGAAAATCATGTGGTCCCTCCTACAGATGCAGTGCTCTTGGCAGAGTTTAGGAAGAGAAACATCAAGGCCAAGAGGACTATCCTAGATGCAGTCAAAGACCATATAATTCCTCATGTGTCTGGTAAGGACTTTGCATTTCAGATGTGGCAGTCCTTGTGTAGCCTTTACGAGAGCCCAAACCAAAATCGGAAGATGGTGCTCCAGGAGAAATTGAGGGGCACTAAGATGACTAAGACTGATTCGGTCGCCTCATTCCAAACAAGGTTTTCACAGATTCATGATGAGTTGGCAGCTGTGGGTAAGGTAGTGGATCTATCAGAGTTGGTGACGACAGCCTTAAATGGCTTCTCCAAACCATGGGAGAGTTGTGTACGAGGAATTGTAGCCAAAGAGCATATGCCTAGTTGGGATAGGCTATGGGATGACTTTGTGCACGAGGAGCTCAGGATTGGCTCAGGATCTACTAGTCAACAACGTGGTGGGGATGATGATCAGGATCTTGCTCTTTTTACGAAGGGCAAGAAGAATACCAAGATGGGTCCCAAGGTTGGGGCCAAACAACAACAGAAGGGAGGTGAGCAGCAGAGGGATATGAGCAAATTTAAATGCTTTGCTTGTAACAAGATGGGGCACTATGTTGGACAGTGTCCCAACAAGAAGAAGCAGGGTGGTACAGCAGCATCAGTTGTGGTGGATGAGTTCGCCTCTCAGTTTGAAAGGGAGTTTTCCTTGCTTGTTTGTTGGTCTACAGTTGAGACACCATCCAGTATATGGTACATAGACAATGGAGCATCTAGTCATATGTCTGGTGCTAAAGAGCACTTTATTGATCTCACAGAGTTAGGGGTAAAAGTGGAGATAGTGCTTGGGAATAATACCATAGTCAAGGCGACTGGGCGTGGCACAGTTTCCTTTCAGAGAGAGTTGAGGCCACCCATGGTGTTCAAGGACGTCTTGTATGTCCTTGGGCTGAAGAAGAACCTAATATTAGTTTCCACCATTGAGGATGGGGGATTTGAGGTGTCTTTCTGAGATGGACAGGTCCTCATTCACCCTAAGGGGTCCAGTGTCACATTAGCCAGAGTGATTGGGACTCGTGAGGGGAATCAGTACAGACTCATCTTTCATCCATTACATGCTTTGGCTAGTAGCAGCAACAACAATCAGTTGTGTGAGCTGCTGTAACAAACATAAATATATATAAATATGTAAATATAAATAAATATAAATAAGTAATAAGTAATTATTAATTATGAAGAGACATGACATATGAAAGGTCACGTCTCTTATGAAAGGGCACCCCTGTGCGGGATATATATACAAGCCCTCATTCCTCATTCATCTTATTCATTCCTATACAATTATTATTAAATATATTTACTATCCATAAATGGATTATTGCGTACTGTCCTATTTATATTGGATATTTAAATTTTACATAGTGAACCAACTTGGTTCACCACAGGTAAATATAAATAAATATAAATAAGTAATAAGTAATTATTAATTATGAAGAGACATGACATATGAAAGGTCATGTCTCTTATGAAAGGGCACCCCTGTGTGGGATATATATACAAGCCCTCATTCCTCATTTGTAACCATCTCATTCATATTATTCATTCTTATACAATTATTATTAAATATATTTACTATCCTTAAATGGATTATTGCGTACTGTCCTATTTATATTGGATATTTACATAGTGAACTAACTTGGTTCACCACAACTGCGACATAGGAGAATGACTCACTTACATCATGGAGCTCTAAGGGTGTTGAGGGAGAATCTGATACTAATGCAGTATTGGTCGTTCAGTGGCTGTACTCACTGGGCGAGGTTGGGGTCAATTACCAGACCCTAACAATGAGCTTCAAAGATACAAAGGGGTCAAAGGTGGTGTTGAGGGGCATGTCTACAGGAGCACCCAGGACAGTGTCGGCAAAGAGGATGGAGAGGATTTTCAGGCATGGAGATGTGGCATATGTTGCCGAGTGTTTGATCACCACCAGGGAACTTTTGAGTCAGTATGAACCAATATTTGGGCCGATACAATCGGGGCACCCACCAGATAGAGGATTTGATCATACTATTGAGTTAGAGGCGGGGGCAACACCAATGATCACCGCACCTTACAGACATCCCAAAAGATTCAAAGACGAGACTGAGAAAGAAATCAAGGAATTACTTGTGATGGGGCACATCAGGTCTAGCACTAGTCTGTTTGCTTAATCGGTCATCTTCGTCTTGAAGAAGGACGACACACTGAGGATGTGCATAGATTATCGGGCACTTAATAGGAAGACTATAAAAAACAAGTACCCCATTCTGTGCATAGCCGAGTTGATGGATGAGCTACATGGGGACAGTCTTCTTTACCAAGATAGATCTTCGCTTAGGTTACCACCAGATCAACATCAAAGAGCAGGACATTGAAAAAACAACTTTCATGTGCCATTTTGGGCACTTTGAATTCTTGGTCATGCCTTTCAGGTTGACCAATGCACCGGCTACCTTCCAGTCTTGTATGAACCACATTTTTAGGCGACAGTTGCGAAAGTATTTGTTAGTATTCTTTGATGACATCCTGATATACAATAGCACCTGGGAAGAACACTTGACACATTTGGATGAGGTTCTGAGCATTATGTTGTCACAGTAATTATATGCCAAAAAATCCAATTGTGAATTAGGCATGAGGGGCTGTCTGTACCTAGGCCACATCATCAACGAGCAGGGTGTTCAGGTACATTAGGAAAAGATCAAGGCCATTTTGGATTGGCCGACACCCAAGAATATCACAAAGTTGAGGGGATTCTTTGGGTTGTGCAGTTATTACAGGAGGTTCGTGAGAGGGTGCTCACAGTTGGAGGCACCGCTCACCGACTTGACGAAAAAAGGGGCTTTCCACTGGACAGAGGCATCACAGAGCACTTTTGAGAAGATGAAGAAGGTCATGAGAACATGCCCAATTCTAGCACTTCCTAACTTTTCACAGCCCTTTGTATTGGAGTGCGATGCATCAGGAGAGGGGATTGGAGTAGTATTGATGCAGGGAGGTCACCCCATAGTTTTTGAGAGCAGGAAGTTCAGTGAGTCAGAGAGGCTGTACTCTATCTACGACAAAGAAATGTTGGCTATCATGCACGCCTTGACAAAATTCAAACAATACTTAGTTGGCAGCAGATTTGTGGTGAAAACCAATCACAATAGCTTGAAGTATTTCTTAGATCAGAAAGACCTCAGTGAGAAACAATAGAAATGGGTTTCAAAGATCCAAGCTTTTGACTTTGACATTGAATATGTTAAAGACAAGAAGAATGTCGTAGCAGATGCTTTATCCAGGAAGCCAACGATTTGTTCAATGATGGACATATCTATAGATTGGAAGGCACACTTGCTAGTTGAGTATTCTAAAAACAAATTTGCTTGTGAGGTAATGGATGGGCAAGTGATAGATGAGAGATATCGGGTACTGGACGATGTCATTTTCTACAAAGACTGGATCTACTTAGTTCCAAAATCTACACTGAAGGAAAAGATTCTGAAGGCAAGTCAGGATTCATCCTTATCAGGACATCAAGGGTACTTCAAGACTTATAGGTAGATCAAGGAGAGATTCTCATGGAAGGGTCTCAAGGATGATGTACTGAGACACATCCGAAAGTGTGTGACTTGTCAACAGAACAAGTCTGAGCAGACACACTCGACAGGGTTACTTCAGCTTCTACCCATTCTAGAGCAGAAATGGGATAGCATTTCCATGGACTTCATCACAGGAGTACATAGGGTGCAAGATAAGCATTGTATTTTTGTGGTGGTCGATAGCTGACCAAGTTTACGCACTTCTTTGCCATACCCACTGAGTATAAGGCCACCCAAGTGGTAGAGTTATTCTTCAGAGAGATCTTCAGACTGCATGGGTTGCCCCGACAGATAGTCAGCGACAAAGATGGACGCTTCATCAGCATATTCTGGCAGGAGTTGTTCAGGCTAGTGGACACATAGTTGGCTACGAGTACCAGTTACCATCCATAGACCAACGAGCAGATGGAGATAGTTAATAAATGGGTGGAAGGGTACCTAAGGAACTATGTAGGGGGGCAACAACGCATGTGGGTAAAGTGGCTTCATCTGGGGGAGTACTGCTACAACACGACATATCACATGTCCATCAGGATGACACCTTTCAGAGCCTTGTACGGATATGATGCACCATCATTCATGGAGACGGTATTTGGGCACAGTAGGGCTTCAGGAGCCAAGGATTGGATAGAGGAGAGCCAGAAAATTCTCAAAACAGTGAAGGAAAATCTACAGGCAACACAGAACCAGCAGAAGATATACGTAAATGGACAGAGAGTAGAGTGTAGTTTTGAGGTGGGGGATCTGGTATTTCTGAGACTTTAGCTGTACAAACAATCTTACGTGAAGAAGAGTGGGGATGAAAAATCGAAACCCCGGTTCTATGGGTCTTACAGGATCACTCGGAGGATTGGCAAGGTGGCCTACGAGTTAGAGCTACCAAAGGGTAGTAGGATTCACAATGTGTTCCACATTTCTTGCCTCAAGAAGATAGTGGGACAATAGATTACTACTTTAGAGGAGTTACCACCATTGGACGACGAGGGTTAGTTGGAGTTGGTGCCAAAGGAGGTTCTAGAGCACAGAGAGCACAGGTTGAGGAGTCAAGTTATCAGGGAGTGCCTTGTCAGATGGAGGGGACTTCTAGTGGAGGATGCTACATGGAAGGGAGAGTAGATACTACAGAGATCATCTCAACAGAGAGCGACTTAGTAGTCTATATGTTCTCGTAGACTATAGTCGAGATAAAAAGGGGAATAACACCTCGAATTAATGTCATTTCTCCAAAGTCTAACCTGAAACTGACATTAAGGAGAAAAAAAGAGGAAAAAGGGTGTTTAAGTGACTTAATTGATCATTGAGGTGAAACTTAGGAAAAAAGTCACTTAAGTGATAAAGTAAATGTCTAATTAGAACAAAAAGGGGGTTAAATGACTAAAGTGAACGGAGAATTAAACGAGAGGAGGTATTAAGGGAAGAAAGTCGACCTATATCCTCATTATGATGATTTGAGAATTAGAAACAGGTTCTAGAGAGAAGGAAGTCGACCTTCTATTGTTTTGTGGATTTCTGGAGGAAACCACCACCCATGACAGGTTTCGGTGTTGAGAGACACGCCCTAGCTGTCAAAAGTACCATCCAGGTTCTTCATTGATCTTCATCTTCAGTATACAACATCGGGTAGGGGTAGCGCAAGCTAGTGCACACTTATCCATTGACAACGTGAGGGTTTGAGGCAGAGATTCGACATAAATGGGTCGCTAGGCACAACCAAGACAGAGAAGCTCATATCCTTCCGACCTGTTATCCCCCAATTTAGGGATAACTAAGGAGATTATGTCTTGGGGCCCACAGGTCCTAGACATGGAGTACCGAGAGCCAGATCGACTTGAGCATGGCCCTGGAGGGCCCATCTTTTCATTCTTCAATGCCTCCATTTTGTCAGTAGCAGCAACATCCATCACCTCGGCCTGGTCCTGTAGCAGAAGTGGATCTTGCTCCATGAGGTAATGAGTCTAGGTATCATGGTATGTGTCACTCTGATCCTCAAAACCTCTTAATATGTGCATTCAATTCTTTTTGTTTCTAACGGGTGCTTGGATCTTATACCTATCCGCTTGACCATATCTGGGGGGAATGGCAGGATGCCCTAGTAAGCTTGTGCCCATAGGTTTTGAGTTGCCACTAGGGGGATTTAAGAGAAGCCATCGTCCGCTCCCACCATACTTACCACTTTCCATCTTTCTCCCGCTCATCCATCCCATTACACTGGTTCAGGCATTGGGTTGGCCAAATATTTAAGGGTTGTACCTTACCTTGTGGGAAGAAGGGGCTAAAGGCCCAAAGGGTAAAAGTAGTTGTCAAAAGATAAAAGGCAAAGAATGAAACCTTGAGATGCTTTGCCCAGGGATCCCTGAAAAGCAGTAAAAAGCTTCTCAGCAAGAAACAGAGGGACCCATAAAAATAATAAAACAAGACTCAGTTAGAGGATAGGGGGTCTCATCACGAGCCAACCTATTAGGTCCATGGGCATGTAGCGATATGACACTACCAACAGCTAGTCACCACGCCAGGGTAGTGGCTCTTGGTGGCATAGCCAAGAGAAAGGCGGTCTCATCACGAGCCAACCTTCTCATTTCCGTGAAATGCTTGTGGGTAACATTGCCATCACTAATCGCCACACCAGGGCAATGTCCCCTAGCTAGCTTCTTGAAGAAAAAGCAATCAAATAAAGACAAAAGGCATGGATGGTCTTGGAAACATTTGCATCCATGATAGGTGCAGCTCACCCTCTACGGAGGCACCCACAAGTAAGTCATGCATTTCCCTGCTATCACTGCACCCCTTGCCCAAACATCCCTTATCCACTTCATCCACTCTCATGGCTTAGATTTGATCTCTCCCGGAAACACCCCACATCCAGTGAGCATTAGCCCAATAGGATGTCCTAGCGTTTCCTCCAAACTTAGCTTGTAGATTTGTATAATGTCTTTGAGCACTTGTCCAGGGAAAAGGGGTTTTATGCACATGTTTAATAACTTGATGATTAGATGTGATTGACATTGCTATGATCCCTGTGACTTATGAGCCCATGGAGGACGTATCTGTTGATGTGCATGACCGACCATACCCAATGGACAGGTACCCTTATGGATAGGTACACATGGGGAGATGATTAGTTCGGACTTCCATGGGGCTGAAGGCCCATTAGATGGATGCTGAGACCCCAACAGGGGGCAGAGATAGATTAGAAGGTTTGCACCGGAGAATAGGAGGACGTTCCACTAGAGGCATCTTGGCAGAGCCTCACCTAGGGGAGTTGTGCCTTTTCCACCAGGACGTTGGCCTTGGAAGGCTCATGACGTCACCCAGAAACCTTATGACGTCATCCAGTGCTATGGAGGTTTTGGGAGGCAGTTATGTGCCAAGTGGCACGTGTGGCAGTTTTCGGAGGCCCAAGGAGGCCTAGCACTTTGCTCCAGGAGGCCAATGTTGCCCTAAAGGGGCCTAACATCACCCTAAAAGGGCATGACGTCACCTTTTATGCTTGAGTAGGGTTTTAATTATGACATTTAATGTAAAACAATATTTTGATGTATTGTTGGCCATGTCGGCCTTTTGTGACCTAAAAATAAAATTAAGGTCAATGCTATTGTATAAATAGAGAGCTAAAACTCTCTTTTTCTCATCATCTTTCACTCACACTTGTGTGAGGTCTGAAATTTGCGCCCTTCTAGGGTTTTTGGCTGAAATTACTAGTGCGCACTTGTTGAAGGAGGCTTATTTTGGTGATCTTTGGCATTTTTCTTGGTGGATAGTTTATAACAAGGGTTTAGCTTGATAAATACTTGGTGAATGTAAGTGAATTTCTGAAATCCTTCTCTTACTTGAATGGTTATAGTCTTTTTACTTGCATTTTGTTAAATGAAATTGCTGGAATAAACCCTAGGAAACAAGCACATGTTGGTGTCCTTGTTTTAATTGCTTTCTACCTACTAGATTATGCCAAGGAGCCGTTTTTTTGTTGAAGTCATTGCTAGGGCCTTGCCATTGCAACACCCTATCATTTGTTCTTCATCCTAGCCGATTTTACTTTGTCATTGAGCTAAAGAAGGAGGAAAACGTACTAAGGCCTAGGGTTGCCTACACCTTAGTAGCCGTTTTCCCCTGGGGTTTGATGGTTGAAGCCTTGGCTTACCAACACTTCATCCATCAAATTTCTCTTGTCTTTAGCCCTACTATTATCATTTGTTCCTTCAATTCTTGCCACTACTTTTGACTCCATTTTTCCCTAGGAATGCACTGGTCTAAGACTTCTTACTTGAGTGTTTTGATCACAACCTACAAACATCCAAATCTTTGAGCAATTACTAACACCTTCTAACCCTAGTTTAGATTAACTTGCTAGCCCTACTGTTGCTATTATTCTTTCAAGTTATAGTCATACTTTGCAGCACTTAAAGCTTCTAAAAGCAATTGAAAGGATTAATGCATACTTGCTTCTGATGAATGTTGGTGTTATGATATTGATAATTAGTCATTCTTGCTCATTTCGAAGCATTTATTGTGAAGTATCATATTGTGATTATTGCTATTACACATCTTTCCTTGCTTCATCAATACACTAGTCAATTGCTTTTATTGAGAAAGTCTTCGATTATAAGAAGTACTAACCAACAAGTGATCTTGCAAATATAGTTTTCATGTTGCTTTGTTCCGGGCAAGTACATTTCTGGTTCTTATTATCTTTATTGGTTGTTTAGCCTGACTTTCTGATCGGTGGTGACTTGTGAGAGGGAAACTTTTACTTGGCCCTAAATCTTTGCCTTCTCAAAACCCCGAGTCACCGGGGATGTCTCCCTTGGGCCTACGACCCTAAATAGAAAGAGATATCCTATTAAGGTGATAGTGATAGGATAGTCTCCCGTTACGCCTTTTTGTCTTCATTTGCCTTTTCCCTTCCATCAAAGTACAAATTGTGCGATAACACGACCCATTGGAGAGGAGGCCAAGGCGCTTCCATTGAGACAGTTATCACAACATTCCGCCGAGTAAATCATCAAAAACGTGCCATCCAGTTGAGGAAGTGCACAAGGGTTGAGGGAGTCCATCCAGGGTTCCGACAGATCAGCACAAGCCCAGTATTTCAGCCAGCAGGGAGGCAAGTGTGCTAGGGAGTAGGGCAGCTCGCCTGGGGCAGTTTTTAGGTCGATCAGATGAGTATAGCCACCAGGGCGAGTTTTCCAGTCTCCAGCAGCAGTTGCAATGGGTATTTTGGGTTGCATGCAGTAGATCCACCCATACATGTTGTGGATCCACATTGTCGATCATAGATCCAGTCATTCCTCTTTTTGATACAGGTATTTTCTAATTTGTTTTGCATTGTATTCCAGCTTAGATCATCTCCATACGATCTAGCTGAGGTTATTCTCTTTAGTTTTCGCATGCTATGATGTAATTCATGTTATTTCAATTAATTCAAGATATTAAGTTGTTCCTAGTTTCAAAATAATTGCATGCATGATATAAACATATAAACACCACAAAAACGCAACCAAAAACCTTTTAAAAATCAGTCAGAAACCTTAGCGCATCAGATTTGCAGCTAGATCACCAGCGTGGCAGTAAATATCTAGATCCGAGGGATTTGGGATATTTCAGTGGTATCAGAGCCTTCTTCCTGCCAACCTATGAAGAAGCGCTTATCTCATGATCCCATGATTTCGGGGACAGGTGCAAAATACCCAGAGGTAAGAGGTCACATTGGGGACGAGTACCTTCAGTACTGTAGGGGTCATAGTAGAGACAGAAGGGACAAAAACAAGAGAGACTGCATTCCCTTCCATATTCATTCAGATACAGAGCTAGAGATAGTTAGAGATCGTATTAGTTCAGATACAGAGGCCGAATCAGAAGGTAAGATGGGTGACAGACATGATATTCCAAAGGGCAAGGGGAAAGGCCCAAAGGCTCCTTACGACAGTACCCAAGCTATGTTGAACGATCTTGCCAGAGGGCAACCGGATATGATGCACGCCATAACAAAGATGACAATCAGTACATAGTTGATCCGGAACAGTATGGGCACGACAGGTGCAAATATAGCAGCTGGAGCGAGTGGATCCAGTGGGAACCCAGCAGGGTCGAGTGGACACCAGACACCCACTCACACCTATATCTCAGCGGGGAAGATTCCTAGACTGCTTTTTCTGCAATTCTAGGGGGTCAACGGATTGGACATCCAGGACAGGGGCAACAGATGAGACAGGTCAGACAGGGACAGACAAGCCCGATAGATCTGTTTGCAGAATACTACTTGGCACTAGGGCCAGAGTTCCACACTAACATGAGCTTGATGGATTATTGTTCGATCCGGTACCGGAACAGGCCCAGAGAGGCGCAGAGGGGTAACATGCAGCCCCATAACATGGACTTTATCAAGAAGGTTGGGAAACTGACCATCCCTTCTTTTGACGGTTTGTCCAGGTGTTCAACTCAGGCATGGGTCCAAAAGCTTGATACCTATTTCAAGCTTAACTTGATGACAGAGTCAGAAGCTATAAGCTTCACTACCTTGCACTTGGAGGGGGAAGCACATGAGTGGTAGTACCATGAATTGGTGACCTTGGGTCACGGTCGTATCACATCCTACTTGGAGTTCACAGAACAACCGACGGAGAGGTTTGATTGGAGGGATCCAGAACTTCATTTCAGAGACCTGACACGGTTGCGGCAGACCGGATCGGTTGAGGCCTTCATTACAGAATTTTCGAGGAAAGCAGTAGCGGTGAATGATATATTTGAGCACAGGTTGGTGATGCTTTTTACTGAGGCACTGACAGATCCATTAAGAGGCTGGGTAAAGGCCTTCAAGCCTCACACCCTACACGATGCCATATTGCGCACGAGAGATATGGGAGAGTCGGTGCAAAAAACAAAGACCTTCACCAAACCCTTTGTTCCACAGAAAGACAAGGATAAGAGAAATCCTCCAAGGGAATGGAAAGGAAAAGCCAAACTGGATGATGAGACTAGGTGGGAGCTCATGAGGAAGAAGTTGTGGTTCAACTGCAAAGATCTGTGGGTCCCAGGACACAGTTGCTTGGGCAAGGGACAGATACACTACATTGAGGTGGCATCAGGCAGTGAGGAGGAGGAGATCAACTCCACATCAAATAGTGGCTCAGAAGAGGAGCATACGCATGAGGAGAGGCAACCTCTAAAGAAACCTCAACTTGCTTCAAAATTTGAGATGAAGGACATAGGACTGATGCATTATTTCATGGGGATATGGAGGTTTGGCAGGAGGATGGGCACGTCTTTTTGGGACAAGGGAAGTATGCAACGGATATTTTGAGAAGATTTCAAATGAAGGATTGCAGACCCATGTCAACACCTATGGTCACCAACTGGAGGAAGCTTAGTGCTTCTGAGTCCGAGTTGGTAGATGCCACGAGATATTGTCAGTTGGTTGGTTCATTGATGTATCTGGTAAACACTAGAGGAGATATTTGTTTTGTTGTGAACACTCTCAGTCAATATATGGTGGAGCCTAGGAAAGTGCATTGGATAGCAACAAAACATGTTCTGAGATACATAGCAGGGTCAGTAGAGTATGATTTGGACTACATCAGAGGTGATGGGGTCAGGTTGATTGGCTATACAGACTTAGACTCGAAAGGATGTGCAGTTGACAGGAAGAGCACTTCAAGGTGTTGTTTCGAGTTGGGATCAATAGTTGTTTCCTGGTTCAACCGCAAACAGAAGTCAATGGCACTAAGTTCTACTGAGGCAGAGCATATGGCAGCTAGTCAGTCTAGGTGCGAGGCAATTTGGCTTCACAAGTTATTAGTTGGTCTATTTGGTCATGAGTTGAGGCCAACAGTGACTCATTGTGATAATCAGAGTTGTATCAAACTCTTTGAGAATCTAGTCTTTCACGACAGGTCAAAGCACATAGAGATCAGATACCACTTCATCCGTGTTTGGGTTCAGAGAAGAGTGGTTCACCTTTAGTAAATATCTACTGATGAGCAAATTGTTGACATTCTCACGAAGTCTTTGCCAAGGAGCAAGCATGTCTACTTCAGAAAAAAGATGGGAATGGTGAAGAACACTTTCCTCAATAAAAGGGAGTGTTAAGTTTTGGTACTTTGGTAAGCATTCCCCTAGTGTTATTGATGTGCCTAACACTAAAGGGGAAAAGGTACCCCTCCCTCACTTAACTTTATGTTATAAAGTCAAAGTGACTTTATGAGCTCATAAATGCTAAAGTGACTTAGGGAACTTAAGTGAAGGGGGAGATTTAATCTCCATGATCTTGGATGGCTAAGATCTAATCCTAGCCTTCAATTCCTAGGTTAGGCTTATGAGAAGAACAAAAGCAAAAGATGAGGGAAGAGAGGGGCGCATTGTTCATCTTGAGAGGAGGTGAAGAGAAGAGGAGAAGAGAAGAGGGTGCACTTGAGAAGAGAGCGCACTTGCTTGAAGAGGGCGAACTTGAGAAGAGGGCACACTTACTTGAAGAGGGCGCACTTGCATGATGAAGGACGCATTTGCTAAAGAAGGGTGTGAATTCCAAGGAGAAGGCACAACGCACTAATTACCTTGATTTGGCCATGTTTTCCTAGGAAGAGGGTGTGACTTTCAAGGAGGAATATGGCTGCTAAACTTGAGATAAGTTGGTTGTAGCAATCAGTTTTCTTTGCTATAATGTTTTCCCTTCAAGCTTCATAATTAATTTCCTCTTTACTGGTTTTCCCCTTCGGGGTTTTTCCAAGGTCATGTTGACCAAAAATTACTTGTGTTAATTTCTAAATGTGTAATATCCCCAAGTGCACTAAGCTAGGATATTATGGTTCCCCTATGTAATTATGTTGTTTTCTGATTGTGTGCTTTCGTCAAACAGTTTGCATTACATATGTTTCCATGTTACAATTTTGGTTGACAACTTTCAACAAATAGTTTGCAAGCAATCTACTAAAATACTTTCGTCAAACATAATGCATGTATTCCAAGTACTCATAAAATAGAAAAGGCACAACATTATGGATGAAACCTCCAATCACAACATTACAATCTCTAATGGTTGTTATGGCAGCTACAATACATCAAATGAAACACAATATGCAAAACCAAGAACCTAGAATAATGCCACGGCCTCCTCTAGTAGGTGATGAGTCCTCTTCCAAAGGCTCTCCAAGCCTTACGCTCCCCTTTCCAAGCAAGACGACCTCCTCATGGGCAGATCGTGCTTCCAATAGGGCTTGCGGCCCTCCTCCAAACAAAAGGGACGAGTTAAACCGGTTTGGGGTTGGAATACCTTGTTTGTACCACACCATTCCCTTTAGAATCTTTTGAAAGGTGAGAAGCTTCCCATTCAATGTTGTAGATAATAGCTCTTATACATCTTTTTTCCTCAACAACTATTTTGATAGTGTTGCGCCTTCAAGGGAAACTACTTTCAGACCACTCTCTCAGGGATGCATTGATGCTACTTGGATGAGCTCTCCTGCTCATATCTACCAGTTCAGGCCTGATCTTCTAGTTCTCCGAGCCCTACATCAACCATGAGTTCTTTCAGATGACTCTACCATGGTATATCATCTCCTATGCTTTACACTTCAGATGATATGTGCTTGCTTCATCCTTTTCGTTTATGTTCTATGATTTCATGTGTGGGTTTCTTATCTAGAAGTGGTGTGATGGTTTCTAATCTTGTCATGAAAGTAATAAACATTGGTCATATCTTATAACACTTCTTAACACTAATAATTTTATTATTTTGTCTTGTTTTACCATGGGGAGACATAATTGTCCTTAGATAGGTATGTCATGACTTAGGACTAATTGTACTACTGGTGATCTGGTTGAGTAGCGTATCCATATCCTAACCACATCTAACACTTTCCATCCTTTCCCTTTCACTAGCATCGTGTTAATTAAAAAATACTATCCATGCTTATGTTTGACTTACCAAATGTCATCCAGCAAGGTTTAAATGAAGAAAATCGTTAGCCAAAGTCAAAATAAAGCCAAAAAGGCTAGAGGTGAAGAGCAATAATGTTAAAAAATGAAAAAATATTAAGGCTATAACTACGCCACCTTGTTAAAAAGGCCCAACACCAAAGTCCTATGCAAACAATGCATATCTAAAGAAAGAGGAAAGAAAATATACAAAAGGGGTGATAAAAAGAGGCCTAGGTGGTAACTCTAAGCAAACCTCCCTCTTAGAAGGCTTACAAGTACAAAAAATGAAGATTCCTAGCTCAAAAAGGCTAGTTGGACCAGTAAAAGACCTTATACATCATAAAAAATGACTTCGAGGATCAAAACATAAAGTTTCCCTTCATTTTCCATCAATTATTCATCAAATTTATATATCTCTAACCAAGTTACTTAGGAAATACCTTTTTCCTAGGAAATTGACACATGTAATAGGGGTAAAGTTGTTCAACGATAGTAAACTTAGGCAATTTAAAAAATTAACCTATGTTAAGTTATTGTTAGAGGAAGTTACTTAATATTTGTTGCCTAATGACTTGTTTTGAAGCACAATGCATCATTATAGGTGGTCGCCCCACATTGGGATCCGTGCATTATGTCTCGAGATCTATGCCATTGCCTCAATATTTGTGTACCTACATTGGGATTTGTTGACCGCCTATTCAACTAGGGGGTCAACTCCATGTACCATGAAGATATGCATCATCAGATGCAAACAAATCAAAGACTATTTGACTCTACAGGGCAATTTTTGCTCCCGACACACATTTTCGTAAACGAAATTTCCGCACACCTGCATGGGTTAATAATATAATAGGTCTGCATGGATCATAGTTAGGTCAGTTACCTTAGGATTTCTTCATTAGGAGAGTTCCTTTCACTGAGTGTTTTTTATCCTCAGGATATTAATTTGGCCTAACCGCCCTTATTAATTTCCCTCGAGTTTTTCACTCCCATTATTAATAAATCCTCCAAAGTGGTGAAAGGTGTTCTAATGAAGTCATCCTCTCGTAGCTAGTGTTTAGGAATGATGTAAATGACCATGTAAGATAGCTCAAAAAATTTCGCAGAATTCCGTCGAGTCTAGATAGGTTTTTTCTAATTAATTAAAATTTCCTAAGGCTGGAAATTTAATTTATTAATTTTTTATAATTAATGTAAAAACTAGGTCCCTGGGTTTTTGATAGGGGTATTTGTGCTCAAAAAAAATGGAATGACACCCCCTACACCCTTGGACCAAGTTTCAGTTCATTTGGACAAGTTTTGTTAGGGTTTTGTCAACATAGGAGTCTTAGTCGGCTAAAAGCAGTTTTAATTGCTAAACCCAAGACATGGGAAAAATGTCAATTTTGTAATAATTGAGCAATTGAGGTAAAGTAAAGATGAATAATGATTGAGAGAGACTATCCTAACCTACCAACCCCTTTCCCAACCATTAATTCATCCTTCAATTCATCCCCCACTTTGATCCTCACGCCCCTCATTGGGAAATGCGCCCCTCTCCCACATGGGAATTAGAAACTCACTTAAAAGTGAGGCGTGGGCCCCTCCTTCATGAGGTGCGCCCCTCCTAGACCTCCCACATCACCTGGAGAGTGTGTCATACACACTCTTCCACACTCCTCCCACAACCCTCACGCTTTCCTTGAGAGTTGCGCCCCTTCTCTTGAAGAAAGTGGAAACATCACGAAATAAAGTGGAAACTCACTATAAAGAAAGATGTGGGCCTCTCTCTTGGCCAATACGCCCCTCCTATGCATACACATCACCCTATACCTCATCCCCACTTGCCATTCTCACTCAACCCTAAAAGCCATGCACCCTCCTTCACTGGAGTTCCTCTTGGCTTGGATTTTTGACACTTGTCAAAGATCCAAGAGGGGTCTCTTTGCCTTCTCTTGCTATAAATGAGACCTCTCCCTCATTCATTATTCACCATTCTTCGGAGTATTGTTATGCTGTCAATTTCTTACCATCTCCTTCTCTCTCTCATTGTCATCTTGCTTTGGTTCATTTGTTCTTGAAGGGCTTGGAGCAACTTTGTTGCTACAACTTCTTCCCTTGGTAATAAAAGAAGAGCTTTGGAGGAACACTGGAGTTCAAGACTTTGTCTGGATGTTCCATGCTATTATGAGGTGATATTGTCATTGTTTTGAATATTTCGTGGAGATTGAATATATGCTTGGGTAAATTTTGTTTACTTGGCTAGGTTAAGCAATAGCAATTGTGGTTGGCATATATGTCCCTATGATATAAACTTTGTGGTGTTGTTGATGCATGCTAGACATTATCTATTCTATTTCTCACATTTTATTCAAGATTTTCAGGTCATCTCAAGAGGGTTGTTGGGATAGATTCGAGCAAGGATCTACCCTTATCACTCACTGAAACTTCATAAGCTGTTCATTTTACCTTTCTGTTCTTACATCATATTCAGATTTTGGTTGCTAACTCAATAGGTCATTTCAATCAATTATAATTCTGGTTTTTATATGTGGGAAGTTTCTATTGCAAAACATAAATTTTCTTAACTTTTTTTGAGTGTGTTGCATCATTTTCAGCAAGCAATAGCTTGCTGATTTTTGCAGGTTCTCGCTAGGTCAAGGGTTCATGCTGCTCGTTTTCAAGCACAACACACTTCCAAAGACCTTCTTTCAAAGTGGTAACAAATTCCTTTCCTTCTCTTTCCATCTAAGGCATTGTAAGCACGCCCAAAGGAGGGTCCCCAAGTGGCTTGCTTTCTCTTTCATTTCCGCTTTTCATTTTCAGTCTTTAGTTTAGTTTCTTTTATGTTCTTTCTTTATAGTTTAGCTAGCTTAGTTGTGATATCTTCCATGCATGCTAATGGTTAAAATTATCTAGAGTAGATCTCACACAACCAATGCTAGTTTAGGCCTGTGGAGGCATAAGATAAAATCTTTTCTTTTTCGTTATTCCTTTGCATCCAAGTTATCTCTTTTTCAAGTATTTATCTTTCACAAATGCATGCAAACATGGGCATATTCATGATTTAAACAATTGTTTTCAATTCTGCATGTCATTCCAAGTTCTTTACACTTTACATGCAATAACTCAATAATTTAAGAACTTAACTTTCAATTTTAGTTTTTGGCCCATTTGGCACCTTTGAGCAAGCATAATGCACTCAATCACTTTAAAACACTTCAATATTTAGCTCATAGGTTTAAAACTCATTAGACTTAATAGGGCACCTTTACCAACCATCTTCGCCATTTAAAACGGGATCGGAGGAAGCAACGGAAAGGTGATAGGTCGGGGATGATCTCGTGGTGTTCAACGTCCTTTTCCGAGAGTACTCTTATCTTTGGGCTGACCTGTGGAGCTAGGGTAGGCCTCGTTGCCTTACTTCTTGAGCACCCAACAGTTACTTGGTAATTGGGGGAGGAAAGTATTGGGTTGACACTTATATAGGATTGAATCTCACTTAACAATTTTAATCAATCCTTAATCTACAACTTCGGGCAATCTACATTAATACTTGCAAGCACATTGATCTCATATTTACATTTACATGCAAGTTATTTCATGCGTTGTGGATTAATCGTCTAAGTGGTTATATCTTGATCTGGAACACTTTACGTTTTCAAGCACCTTTCATTTATATTGTGGTTCTTGTTCTTGTGGTGATCCCTCAAGTAGTTGCGCATCCACCTAGAGGCTCTCTCTTGACTGGATCTTGAGTGATTGATCCCGTGCCATTGATAAGCAGTCCAATAGAGTAAGATCTATTATGAGCATGCTTGGCTTGATTTGTTGATGGTTGTCTTATCTTGATTTATTTCCTAACCATACAAGTAACTGGTTAGTTAGTATCTGTATATCTTGTAGCTTTGTATCTAGCTTGTACTTAATCTTGTTGTAATATTTGTAACCTTGTAACTATTTTGAAATTAATCTCTCCTTAATTTAGTTGACCCCTTACCCAATCTTAGGCACTAGTCTTAGTTGTCCTAGGAAAAGGTTTGACTGTTCATACTAATTGTTGCATCTCGCATTGTTGCTGTACATCATAGGCTAGATTTCCCCCCCAATCATTTAACTAATTAAAACCAACTCCTAGAACTTAAACGTTAATCTCATCTAGTAACTAAGGTCTACCCCCCTTGGCTTCCCTAGGAGTTAGCCTAGACGAAAGAGGTTCAAGTCAAAGTGATAGTGTGGACTTTGAATCTAGGCATTGTGCCTTCGAGGACACACTAAGTGAACAAGACTTAGCTCATGTTTGCAAGTGTGTATAAGGACGACAACAAGATCTATGTACTTATATTCAACCATATCTACTTACATTGGGATATGTGACATTTCTTTGGATTTGTGTCACTACACTGGGATTTGTGACAACACGTTTGACGATGATAGGGATGCCACATGTTAAGATATTTAGACACTTAGGATTTCATTAAGATCAACTTGGTCTAGTGTGTCGTTAGGTAAAAGTGTGTTTCTTTAGTATGCATTAGTATGCATTTGTAGTTAGGTAATCTGACGATCACGATATGTTCCCGACATAGAGTGATCCGATGGCTCATATTTTCCTCAATCTTAACAACTACATTGATCTGTGGCTTAGCACCTGATTGGTCCATGATCTCTATTTAAAGAGCATGGAGGGTCATTTGTCGATGATCAATTGTGAGAAACTCTCTTGTAAATATCTTTGTAATATTTTTCTTTTGCATTAATAAATTGCTCCAAGTGGTCGTGTTGGCTAGGGTCGTGGATGATTCCCCACGAGTTTTACCGCGTAAAAACATCAGTGTGTTGATCTTTGATCTGGTTGTGCGAGTGGTTACTGAAGATGTTCATCCTCTGTTGGAATACATGTGTTGTCAAACATGGTATCAGAGTGCATTTGAAGTCCCGCTCTCGTTGTAGATCGAGATCTTGAAGTCGTGTTGCCGCATCTCTAGCTTCTTCTATTTCCATACATTTATGGGCGGAGAGGACTATTCCATTGCATCCGAAGCGCTTGTTTCAACTAGACACGCTTTTTCATTTCACTTGAAAAGGTTTTCGTTTTCCCAAGATACGGCCATTTCAATCAGATCCGGACGTATAAAGTTTGAATATGCCCTTTTAAATTTTTACAAAGATAATATTTTGCTTTTATTTTCATTTTCTATTTTTTATTTCCGGGTTGCTACTCTTTTTGGTTTGTGTTTGCTCTTTTCCCTGCGCTCTATGCGATCTCGGCAAATAAAAAACAGAGCAAAAAGGGTTTTCTTGTCTGTGTATGCTCTTTTCCATGCGCTCTGTGCAATCTCAGTAAATAAAAAACAGAGGGAAAACTTGCTTTTTTCGGGTAGGCTAACTGAGATCTAACCATTGCTGTCGTCGAGATGCAAATTTTTTTTTATGTGTGAAGACATTAAAGGAGTTTTTTTTAGCATGCATTCCAAGGCCGTTTTCCACAACAACAACACCCTAATCCTCCTTATAATGCGTTTTGCACTAGCTCACTTTGTTAAAAATTGTTTTATTAAGTAAGAGGTCTTGAGCTCAAGTCTCTTTTTTGTTACTTTTTGAAAGAGTTCATGCATCCATTGTAAAGTGCATTTCACTTGATTTATAAAAGTGAATCACTATAATTAGCTTTAATATTGTTTTTAGTTACTTTTTTTTTCATGCAACTTTAATTTACAAAGTAATTGTATTGTGAAAATGATTCCCATTTATTTTATAAAATTGGATCACTTCATAAGCAATTATTTGTAAAAGAGAGGTCATAAGATAGATAGTGAAGGAGGAGCATCACCACGTGAACCAACTTCTACTTGCCACATGGTTCTTTTGTTATCATTTATGTCTTTTTTTAACAAGGGCATAACTTTCACATCCGAAGTTCGTTTTTAGTGTCGTTTCTTTTTAAACAACCTATTTTTTCGAGAGCTTTCCATCTAGACCATCAATTTCAGCGTTTAAATCCATATCTCTGCATATTTAATATGGCTTCTCCCAGTGATCTTTTACTTACCAGCACCAAATACTTCTCATGGAATCCCATATGGAAGATGTATTAAGAAGTAAAGGATTGTACCAGATTACCTTGGGAAAAGAACAAGAACCCACTGATGATGAAAAGAAAGTCAAATGAGCTAATAAGAATGATGAAGCATGTAGACTAATCGGAATGTCCATCTCTCCTGATTTAAGGTTTCACCTTCAAGGAATTGATGGCCCATATAAATCTTGGGAGAAGCTTGAAGTTGTGTTTTGTAAACACAATATTATTCGAGCCCACCAGTTAGAAAATCAACTAATGACTTTAAGTCCCAATGATTTTTCTTGCATTGAAGATTACTTATCTAAGTTCAAAACACTTAGAATTTTATGTGTAGACTGCAAACTAGATCTGAAGGAAGATCGATGCATATATGTTATTCTTGCCAAGCTTGGTAGTGCATACTTTGTTTTTTTATCTACCTTTTATGCCACCAGAGAAGCTCTAGGGAGTGCTTATAAAGAACCCTCTCTTGAGTCTTTTTGTGATGCTCTAATTCGAGAGAAAAATAAGCTTGTGCAACTTGGATTGATCAACACTGCAAATACATCCAACAAATCCTTAGTGACCCAGCAAAAAGATAAATCCAAGAATCCCAAGAAGCAACATCCTTGCCACAACAACAAGCAAAACAACGGTCCCAAACCCTCTCCACTAGCTTCTTCTCCTAATGGTGACAAAGGAACAAAGTCCAGAAATAAGAAGACTGACAAACATTGCAACTTTTGTGGGAAAGATGGTCATGTGGAGTCTAAACGTTTTAAAAAGAGGGAAGCCTTGGAAGCAGCAATAAGGAAGCACAACATCAGTATTGATTCTTCTTCTTCTACCTCTTCTTCTCATGGATATGCACTTTCTGCTTCTGGTTTCTACTTCAATGCAACTTCTACTGCTTATAATGAGTGGCTTATTGATTCTGGAGCATCTTATCATATGGCTAAGGATAAAGCCATTGTTTCTGCTCTTAATGAATGTGACACCAAGGAAATATTTGTTGGTGATGATAGATCTCTTAGTGGTTTCAGGTAGATAATGGTCATTTCAATGATGTATTATGTGTTTCAAGTCTTTCCTGCAACCTTCTATCAATGTATCAGATCACTCGTTCAAGTGAAGGTAAAACCGTAGAGTTTTCACCTCACCAAGCTGTAATTAAGGATTTAAAATATCCTAAGCATGTCCTTGCAACCGGAATTGCTAATGATATTACCAGGTTGTGCAAGTTTGACAACTTTGGGTCATCATCTTTTCCATCAGTTTTTGTTGCTCATGGCGATGACTTGAGCAAACTTTGGCATGAGCAGTTTGGTCATCTAAACTATCGCTCATTGTAGCAACTATGTAATCCACAAATGGTGAATGGTCTTCCTCTTGTTTCTTCCAGAGATGGTGTTTATGTCGGTTGTGTTCTCAACAAACATCATCTAGACAATTTTGACAAACGTGCATCTTGGCACGCCTCGGCTCCTTTGTAGCTTGTTCACAATGATTTATGTGGTCTGCTTTCTTCTCCTTCTTTCTCTAAGTGCAAGTATTTCCTAACTTTCATTGATAACTTCTCGAGACGCACTTGGGTTTACTTCTTAATGTTGATGATTACAGCTTCGTGAGACATCCTCCAGGACACAGACTGAGTGAGTCGACCTGTAAGAGAGCCCATGAGTTGGGTGTGCCCATGAGATGGGTGTGTCGTTCCTCTCTGAGACTGAGATGAAACAATGTGTACCCCTGTGTGGGGTGAGGATGCCCATGAGATGGGTCTGTCGATGTGTATGCCCCTATGTGGGGTGAGGATGCCCATGAGATGGGTGTGTCGTCTGAGAAGAAACGATGCATACCCCTGTGAGGGGCGAAGGTGCCCATGTGATGGGTGTATCGTTCTCCTCTGTGTAGAGAGTTGAGACGATGTGGTACTCTAGATGATTCTCCTGTGAGACTCAGTGAGATAGAGATCTGTTGAGTAGGACGTCCTTGTGGCTAAGCACAGGTGGACGTGCCCCTAGTGGTTGAGCATTAGTGGGTGTGTGAGATCCCTTGCTATATTGTCTAAGAGTAAGATTTACCTGTAACCCTAATTGTGATGTAAAGGGTACAGATCGGCCCTGTTATCGCACAGTTTGTAGCAAGGATAAAAGGCTAGAGTTTGAAGAGTCAAACTGGCGTAACAGGAACCAGTCCCACCCAATGTCACCTCAATGGGATGGTTCTTTCTCTTTAGGGAGGTAAGGCCCAGGGGAGACGTCCCCCCTCACAAGTCACCACCGAACAGATAGTCCAGCTAAACAGCCAATAATAAAGTATAACCATAAAAAGGAGATGCACCTGCTTGAGACAAAGCAACAAGGAAACTGATATATGCAAGATGCTCACTTGGTTAGTACTTCATGTATATCAATGACTATCTGATACACTTATAAGCAATTTGATAATAAATATTGACGAAGTCAATGTTTATAAAATAGCAATGAAAATTATGTCACTTCTTCAATAAATGTTGAAACAATATGGCATTCAATGCAACAAACCAATACTTCATTCAATTAATGCCTTTAATCACCATTCAATTGCTTATAAAGAAAACGTTTAGCTGCACCAATGATATAATAGCTAAAGGTGACGGCAGTAATAAGTTAGTTAGGTTAGTTCCTAGGCTATTGTTAGTAGTCAATGATATAATAGCTAAAGGTGACGGCAGTAATAAGTTAGTTAGGTTAGTTCCTAGGCTATTGTTAGTAGTTAGGGTTTGATTCAAGGTTTTGAAAATGATTGTGATCAAGTTCACTTCAAAGCAAGAGGTCTTTAGACCAATGCCTTAAGGTTAATGGAGTCAAAAGTGAAGGACGCAAGAGCTGAAGGATCAGGATAGTACGGCTAAGGACTAGAAGGAGAAGATTTGAGGTGTTGCTAGAGCAAGGCCTCAAAGTCAAAACCCTAGGGGAGAGAGGCTCACCTTGGCGTAGGGGAACTAGGCCTCAGTGCTCTCTCCTCCTTCCTTAACTCAATGGAAATCATGGCTAGCTGAAGAAATAGCATAAACAAGACAAGAGGGTTCGATGAAGCAAAGTGTTGCTACAGCAAGGCTCTACCAGCAAACCCTAGAAAAAACGGCCCAAAGTGTAGAAGACCTAGGCTTTAAGGTGTCTCCTTCTTCTTAGCTTGTAAATAGTAACGGATAGCAAAAGCGAAGAAAGAATGAGAGTGTAGCTATGGCTAGGCTCTCTCCTTCTTCAAACAATGGCTAGAAAATCTCTCAATGGGGACATGAGACAAGGACCTACTTGTGTGCTTGTCACCTAGGGTTTATTCAACAAAATATAAAAAATATATGCAAGAAATAAGTAATGCAACCATTCAATCAATAAGTTTTGCAGAAAAATACTTACATATCACCAAGAAAAATCATAGAAAACCCAGTTGTAACACCTTCCATTAAGAGAAATGCCAAAATATGCCAAGAAAGTCTTACTTCAACAAGTGCGCCTCACAAATTCAGCCAAATAACCCAAGTCTAGCGCAAATTTCAGACCTCACTATGAGTGAGTGTGAGATGATGAAAAAATGAAGGTAAAAATCCTTCATTTATACAGTACCATGACCTAATTTTACATTTTAGGTCATGAAAAAGGCCGACAAGGCCACAATACTAAATCATATTGTTTTTACATTAAAATGTCAAATTAAAACCCTAATCAAGCTAAAAAGAGACATCAAGCCCCACTAAGGGAGACGTTAGCCCCTTCTAGGGAAAATGGGGCATCCTAGAGAAAAACGTTAGCCCTCCTTGGGCTTCTCCAACCTGCCACACATGCCAATACTGGCCAATCTACCTCCCAAAATGTCCATAAGGCTAGATGACATCATGGTCATCATGGGTGACGTCCTAGGCCTTCCAAGGCCAGCGTTCCACTAAAAAAGGGCCAATCCCCCTAGGTCAAGCTCTGCCAAGGTGCCTCTGGTGGAATGTCCTCCTCTTCTCTGGTGCAAAGCCCCTGATCCATCTCTGTCCTGTCTCTACACCCTGATGGGGTCTCAGCATCCACCTGATGGGCTCTTCAGCCCCATGGAGGTCCAAACTAATCATCTCCCCATGTGTATCGGTCCAACATGGTACCTGTCCATCGGACATGGTCCTGCACATCAATAGCTACGCCCTCCATGGGCTCATCAGTCACAGGGATCATAGCCATGTCAATCACATCTCATCATCAATATCATCAAACATGTGCATAAAATCCCTAATACATTAGTTAAAAGCTTAAAGACATTACACAAGCCTGCAATACAAGTTTGGAGAAAAGGACAAGGCGTCCTATTGGGCTAGTGTCCAATGGAAAAGGAAAGTTCTCGGAAGAGACCTCATCCAAGCCATGTAAGTGGTCAGTAGTGGTAGCTCCGTTAGGATTTTATATCCTAGGGAATCTTTTGATTACTGGGCAGATCCTGAAGGTCCGGTAAGGACGGTCTGTCAGAGTACGACAAAATGTTGTTGCACCTGCCTCATTCTGTTGCCATATGCTGATGATGTTGTTGTTTCAGCCTCGTGCTGATGATATTGTTGTTTTAGCCTCGTGTTGATGATGTTGTTGTCTCAGCCTCATGCTGTTGATGATGTTGTTTCAGCCTCGTGCTGTTGATGATGATGTACCAACCTCGTGTTGGTGAGATTGTTGTTCTAGCTTCATGCTATTGATTTTGATGTTTCAGCTTCATGCTGCTGATGATGATGATGATACTACTCCAACGCCATGCTGTGAACGATGATGGTATTGATGATGAGAAAAACTTTCGATGACTTATAGATTTGCCAGTCAGTGTTCCAGATGTTGATGATGATGTTGCCCTCTCCTTCTCTTGATGATGTTGTATCGGCTCATGTTAGTAGAATACTCTTCTTGTTAAGGGGGAGTGTTGAAATATTATAACTTCGAAGAATATTCTAATTATATTTGAGTTATTATCTTATAGATCAAATCCACTTTTGTGGATTGATCATATCGAGTCTTGTATAAAACCAAATCCCCTTTTGTGGATTGGTCAAACCATATTTATATGGTGGTATTTGTAAAGTTGGCCCCTAGGGTTTATAAAGTGGTTTTAACCACTCTTGAAAGAAGTCGGCCCTACTTAGTGAAGAGACATAACCCTAGTGCCTCCTCAACTAGTATATATAAGTGAGGATGGCGCCTCACTTGTTCATACACTCACTCACTCATCTAGTGCACATATCTTGAAGGCAATTGCAGGAGGAAGAAGAAGAGAGGTGCATGCTCAGTCTTGGTTTATCTTTGTTGGTTTGGTCTTAGTCTTGGCATTGTATTGGTAATCTATAATTGAGGAAGTTTTTACTGGGTTTTCTCCCCCATGAGGGTTTCCCATGATAAATGTTGTGTACCTTGTGATTGTGTTTCTTTCAGTGATCCTCATTATGCTATTGTTTTGGAAATGCATCGAGTAAATTGAAAATAACCTAATAACAACATTAAACTTAATAGCAATATTGTACCGACTAGATAGAAGTTTCCTTTTTTGCAAAGTAATCAAACTTTTTGCCCCGCCATTTGCCCCTGTTGAGATTGGATGGCAAGGAAGATCTTCACCATGCATGGCATCCTAGCATGGGGGACAATGAAACTTATCCAAGTTGATGGGTTAATCTTTTTCTTAAAAATGTACTTAGGAAAAAGTACATTAAATGGGTTATATTTTATTGTTGACTTAATGAGTACTTTTTATAAAGTTAAAGTGAGAAATAGTTTAAGTTGTGGCCTTTTAATCTTGACCATTGATCTCATAAGGTGTGTGAGGATCAATCTTGGCCCTCCATCCTTTTGGAGATAGGGTTTCTCACTTGCTCATTGAGTAAAAAGGATATCAACTTGGAGAGGGGTGCATTATGCACAAAGAGGAGAATTGCTCGAGGGTTTGGAGAGAGAGGCAATTTTCTAAAGACACAAAGAGGAGAATTGCCTGAGGGTTTGGAGAGAGAGTTTGCAGGGAGACAGAGGAGACTTCTACACTGATATTGGCACACATCTTCAACATTGTAGAGGTTTTTTCCTACAGATTTGATCAGGAGGATTTGCAAAAGGGGCCCATACATTTGTTGAGGAGGTTTTGTATTTGCCTGGGCTAATTTTATTGTAAGAGATCTCTATATTTTCCTACTCAATAATAACAAAATCCAAATTTGATACACCGGTTTTTCCTCCGTGGTTTTTCCAGGGACAAATTGTCCAAAAATTACTTGTGTACATGTGATGTGATTGTTGTTATCTTTTACTATTAAGTTCCTAGTTATTATTTTATGTTGTGTATTATTTATTTGTGAAGAAAACCTAGCAGAATCAGTTAATAGAAAAATTAATTGATTTAGTGAACTGGCTTTGAAGAAAATTCACATGGTATCAGAGCAGGATTGTTGAAGAATCAACATTTCATTCAGACCTGCAACACAGAAGTTCAGATCTGCAACACAAAAGTTCAGATCTGCAGTAGATAAGTTCAAATCTGCAACACAGAAGTTCAGATCTGTTGTAGATATGTTCAGATCTACAACACGAAAGTTCAGACCTGCAGCAGAGCAGTTCAAATCTGCAACATAGAAGTTCAGACCTGCAGCACAAAAGTTTAGATCTGCAACATAGAAGTGTAGATCTGCAAAGGAAAACATAGATCTGCATTAGTGGAGTTCAGATCTGTAAAACTGAAGGGTATATTGCAGCACAGAATCATTTTCAGAAATGGCCATGACCTTGAGAATGGAGGATAGGCTTCAGGGTGCTCAAAACTTTGTCACCTGGAAGGAAAGGGTCACTATGGTTTTGGATGTCAATGATGTCCTTGACCATGTTGATGATAAGGCTGCAACTCCCACAGATGAAGCTGCATTGATGACTTGGAAGAAGGGTGAGGCTAAAGCCAAGAGCATACTCCTTGATGGGGTAAAGAATCACATAATCACTCACCTCACAGGGAAAAATTCCGCTAAGGAGATGTGAGTTGCCTTGAATGACCTTTACCAGAGTAAAAATGAAAACAGGGTGATGGTGCTTAGGGAAAGACTGAGAAGTACCAAGATGGATAAAGGGGAAGGTGTGGTTCACTACCTTACTCGACTTACACAGATCAAGGATGAGCTAGGCCTACTAGGTGAGAAAACTGAAGAGTCTGAGTTGGTACATGTGGCACTGAATGGCTTTTCGAAGTCATGGGATGTGTTCGTGTGTGGAATTGTAGCTCGGGAGAAACTCCCTGATTGGCAGCGATTATGGGATGATTTTGTGCAGGAGGAGACAAGACTTGGTCAGTCTAGCAGATCTTCATCTTCACCACAGATTGTGGATGAAGAAGGATTGGCTCTTACGAGCAAAGGCAAGGGCAAGTGGAAGAAAAAGAAGGGTGGAAAGAAGAGCATTGACTTTTCAAAAGTCAAATGTTTTTAGTGTCACAAGATGGGACACTTTGCCTCACAATGTCCAGAGAAGAAGAAGAAGAAGAACCAACCGTAGATGGTAGCTTCAGCAGCAGTGGATGAGTTTGCCAAAAGCTTCGAGGAGGATTTATGTTTCATAGCTTGTATGTCTAGCGCAGCAGTCTCAGACATGTGGTTTGTGGACAGCAGAGCATCTTGTCATATGACAGGGCGCAAGGAGTTTTTCACTAGGCTACAAGAGGGAGGCGTGAATCTGGTTATAGAGCTAGGAGATGACAGTCACTACAAGGTGCAAGGGGTTGGTACAATTTCGTTTCAGAGGGAGTCGGGTAAACCACTCAGGTTTTTTGACGTACGATATGTTTCGGGGTTGAAAAAGAACCTCATCTCGGTCTCTACTCTTGAGGATAAAGGGTATGAGGTCAACCCCCGTAATGGAAGGGTGTTTGTCAGGCCAACAGGGTGAAGTGAGAAGATGGACAACATGATTGGGGTTTGAGAAGAGAAGGTGTGCAAACTTCAGTTTCAGCTAGGGAGAGCATTAGTTAGTACAACCACAGACATGGGAGAGTTGTGGGACAGGAGGATGGCGCACATACACTTTGGTGCATTGAGCACTTAAGACAGGAACTCACAGGGTTCCCTAAGTTCACAGCAGAGAGACATGACCCTTGCAAAGGTTGTGCAATGGGAATGTATGCCCGAAGACCATTTCCACCGAGTGAGCATAGGTCCAAGGGAGTATTGGACTTGATACATTCTGACATATGTGGTCCAATGAGCATGGAGTCAATGAGCACCTTCAAATACTTTGTTCTATTCATTGATGACTACTCCAGAAAAACCTGGATATATTTCCTGAAGGCTAAGGATGAAGTCTTCGACAGATTTCAAGGTTAAGAGCTCTGGTTGAGAACCAGACTGGAAGGAAGATTCGGGAGTTGAGATTCGACAACAAGGGTGAGTACACCTCCAAGGAGTTTCTGGATTATTGCGCAGCAACTGGGATCAAGAAGGAACTCACCGTTCCTTACAATCCTCAACAGAATGGAGTTGCCGAGAGAAAGAACAGGACCATAGTCGGAGCAACACGGGCGATGATACATGATCAGGGTTTGTCACTGTTTTTATGGGCAAAGGCTAGTCACACAGTTGTTTATATTCAAAACTGGAGCCCCCACACAATTTTGGGAAAGTTGACACCTGAGGAGGTATTTACAGGTACCAAACCAGATGTGAGTCATCTTCGCATCTGGGGCAGCATATGTTACAGTCATGTCCCTTCGGAGAATAGGACAAAGCCGAAACCCACAGTAGATAAGGGGTTGCTTGTTGGATATAGCGAGGCTTCCAAAGCCTACAAGATCTTTGTGCCAGCACGCAGGAAGATCATAGTGTGTAGGGATGTACAGTTCGAGAAACAACGTGCATTGAGGAGGTCTAAAGACTTGCAGGCACAGGACCACCAGGGACAGGATTTGGAAGTCAAGCATGAGGGGGCACATAGTCAGAACACTGGATCACAGAGTAAGACACAGGGTACTGGTACAGGTACAGATACAAGTGTTGAGAGGGAGACAGTTGGATAGGATCATCAGGAGCAAGATGATAAGGAGGAGGAGGGATGCAGTTCCACAGGAGTAGAATACTAGGCCATGGCCTAAGTGGTATAAGTCCACAGTCAGTGATTCCAGGTTGGCAGGATTTCCAGAGAGAGATTTCAGACGAAGTAAACCACCAGAAAGACTTGGGTACATGGCATTAATGACACAACTCATTGATGCAGATCCTTCCACTTATGAGCAAGCTGCACAGCATGGAGTGTGGCAGGATGCCATGATGGAGGAATATGCCTCCATTATGAAGAATGATGTATGGGAGGTGGTGCCCAAGCCAGAAGGCAAGAAGGTGGTTGGATCCAAGTGGATCTACAAGGTCAAGCATGCAACAAATGGAAGCATGGACAAGTACAAAGCCTGCTTCATGGCCAAGGGGTTTTCACAGCGAGAGGGAGTTGCTTATGAGGAGACTTTCGCCCTGGTGGCCAGGTATTCCTCGATCCGAGCAATCATATCGTTGGCAGCAGAAAAGGGCTAGCGTGTTCACCAAATGGATGTGAAGAGTGCTTTCCTTAACGGAGTTGTTGAGGAAGAGGTATATGTTGAGCAACCAGAGGGATTTGAGGTAGGCAACAAAGAGACGCATGTGTGTAGACTGAGGAGAGACTTGTATGGGCTCTGTTGACCGCCCATTTAGCAACGGTGGTCAACTCATGTGCCATGAAGATGCATCACCAGGTGCAAATTTGATGAAGACAGTTTTGGTTCTACCTGGGTATCTGATATCCCAGCAAAAATTTTGTAAACGAAATTTCCGCACCCCTGCGTGGGTTAATAATGTAATAAGTCTGCATGGATCATAGTTAGGTCAGGTACCTTGGATGTTTCCATTAGGGGAGTTCCTTTCACCGAGGGTTTTTTATCCTCAGGTTGTCGACCAGACAAGCTCCTGGCCGACTTCCCTTGAGTTTTTCCCTCCTCACATGCAATAATTCCTCCAAAGTGGGGAAAGGCGCTCTAATGGTCTCATTTCTTGGTAGTCTTTGCTTAGGAATGTTGTAAATGACCATGCCAGACAGTGTAGAAAGTTTCGCGGAATTTCGCCGAGTCTAGATAGGTTTTTTTTAATTAATTAAATTTTTAATAATTTAATTAATTAATTATTTTTTGAGCTTATAATGTAAAAACTGGATCTTTGGGATTTTGATAGGGGTATTTGTGCTCAAAAGAAATGGAATAGCACCCCCTACACCCATAGACCAAGTTTCAGCTCAGTCGAACTAAGTTTACTATGTCTTAGTCCACTCAGAGTCAGTCTTAGTCAAAACAACAATTTTAATTGCTAAGATGACATTAGTAAAATGTCAAAAAATCATTGTAATTTTGAGTTAGTGAGTGGATGTTAAGGTGGCAATGAGCAAGTTAGACCCTCGTAACCTACCCAAACCCATCCTAACCTTTTCCCAACTTAATTCAACCTCTTTACTCACTTTTTCACCCATCTAAACCTTGCCCTAAGGGGAAAAACTACCCATTGACTAACTAACTCCTTGATTTAAGCCTAGAAACTTGAAGTGGGGCCCCCAAGCATGAGGTGCGCCCCCCCTAGCCTACCAAAACCCTAACCCATGCTAAAACCCTAACTCTAAACCTAAACTAACCCTCCTAAAGCTCACGCCCTCTTCTATGGTGCGCCCCCTTTGGTAGAGAGTCACTCCCTCTACCCAAAACCTAACCACACTTGCCAAATATGGCAAGTGGGCCTCTCTCTTATGCCAAGTGTGCCCTATCTAGGGTGTTACCTCATCCCATGACTCATCCCAACCCTCCACCTCACCATTCTCTCTCCCAAATCCTAAGTGGGGCACCCCCTCTCTAGAGATTTGCTCTCTTTCTCTTGTTTTAACACTTGGCACTCATCCAAGTCACTTCTCTTTGCCTCTTGGAGTATAAAGAGAAGCCTTCCTCACCTCTTTTCTTTACCA
Organism: Picea mariana; assembly: GCA_032191745.1. Lineage (NCBI taxonomy): Eukaryota > Viridiplantae > Streptophyta > Pinopsida > Pinales > Pinaceae > Picea > Picea mariana. Next base: position 116,299 of record JASDQU010102385.1, read on the forward strand.
ATCTTTGTGCTAAGGATATTATGCTGAAATTTCTCACACTTCCATCTTCTTGCTCTTGCCATTTTGCCATCCATTCATTGCTCTTGGGAGTCTAGTAACAAACTAGTGGCTACAACACTCTCACATTTTGGTAATGAGAAAAAACTTTGGAGGATCATTGGTGCATTCTTGAGTATTCTTTATGCTCCATACATATGAGGTGATATTGTTTACTTGTTGTTTATGTGTTTATGGTAGTAGATCTTTGGTAGAGTATTCTACTAGGGTAAGCTAATTGAAGAGTATTTTTGTTAGTTTATGTTCATTTTAAATAGTTTAGGATTGCAAGTATTTCTTTCTAAGCTTGTTTGAGATAACTATCTATTCCATATTTCATATTTGCTCTAAGTTTTGCAGGTCATCCCAAAGGTTTCATTGGGATAGCTATCGAAGAGGATTCTACCCTTGAGGCTTTCTTACACTCCTCATCTCTTTCTTGTGCCATTTAAATTTCTGCAATCATTTCCATATATTTTCCAGCTTGATTACTAGTCTTAGAGAGGTCAAAAATCAATTTTATATTTCATATTTGTTTGCAGGAAATTTCTGTGTAGAAACAGAAATTTTCTGTTACATATTTGGTGTTTTTGCAGCATTTCCAGCAAGCTTTTGCTTGCTGTTTTTTGCAGGTTAGTGACAGATTTGAAGGTGCATGCTGCCCACAAACACCTAGGAGGCTTCCCAAACACTTCTTCTCGGTTTGGTAACAATTTCTCCTTCTCTTTCCTTCACATTTCTAATTTTCTG
>JASDQU010102385.1:121772-142166 GCA_032191745.1 Picea mariana
AAGCTAGGGTAAGGCCTCGTTAGCCTTACTATCTTGAGCACCGGGCAGTCATTTGGCCAAGGGAGGAGGAAGCTTGGAGCACACACCTAGTTTAGGGGGAAAGGGGAATAAAATTAATCAATCTTTAAGAAACTCCTAAACACCTAGTTGCATAGATCACCTTTGTATGATTGGGATAGATGTATTGATAGGAACACATCATTGGTGACAACATTATTTGCTTATCTTATGTGCAACTTGATGGTGAATATTTCTTATGTCTAAGTGATTATTTGGTTACATTATTGAAATATCTTGTTAATTAATTGTTGTGGTGTGAATCAAGAAGTGTTGAGTATCCCACTTGGGGAGGCATCACTTTCTTAGATTCTTGAGTGCTTTGTGTGATTGTAGCCAGTGAAGGCGGTCCAATAGAGTAAGTGCTATTGGGGCATGCTTGACAAATTGTGAACACTTACACTTCTTGTATCTTTGTATCTTGTTGTATATTTGTGAATGGTGTAATAACTTATAATCTTTAGTATTCTTTTGTAAGTATTAATAATCTTGGTTTGGGGTAGTTTAACTTTGATTTATTTGTAAACATTTTGTAATTGAACCACCCTCAAACATAGTTGACCCCATTGCCCAACCTTAGGCACTAGTCCTTAGTTGACTTAGGGAAAGGGCTGCTTCACATTTAGATTAGACTTGCACTTGCATTGCTGCTTGTCATCATAGGCTAGTTTTCCCCTTTTGGCCTATAACGAATTAAAACTAACTCCTAGAACATTAACTCTAAAATTAACTTAGTAACTAGGGACTACCCCCCTTGGCTTCCCTAGGAGTAAGCCTAGAAGGAAGAAGTTCCAGTCAAGGTGACAGTGTGGACTTGGAACTTAGACATTGTGTCTCCGAGGGCACACTAAGTGAGTTGGACTTAGCTCACGTTAGCAAGTGTGCATTAGGACGGCAACAGGCTCAAGCAGGCACCTCGTGCATGGTACTCGAGGATAGATAGCTACTTGAGGGAGATGGGTTTCCAACGGAGCGAGGCTGATCTGAACCTGTATTTTCTTGCAGGGGAGGTGCCTCTCATACTGGTGTTATATGTAGATGACCTATTTCTAACAAGGGATGAGCAGCTGATAACAGATTGCAAGGTCAACCTTGCAGCTAAGTTTGAGTTCAAGATGACAGAATGTAGGCCCATGTCCACGCCTCTAGTCATAAATTGCAGGAAAATTGATGCATCAGATTCAAAGACAGTAGACACCTCTGTGTATCGTCAGATAATTGGATCGCTCATGTATCTAGTTAATACTCGACCAAATATCAGCTTTGCAATAAACTCTTTGAGTCAGTTCATGGTGGACCCTTGAAGAGTACATTGGATAGCTGCGAAGCATGTGCTTCGCTGCCCCAGTGGTACAGTGGAGTACAGGTTGTTATATGAGCATAGTGGTGGAGTGAGATTGCCAAGCTTTACAGATGTTGATTGGGCAGGATGTGTAGAGGACGAAAAGAATACTTTGGGTTGTAGTTTCAGCATCAGATCGGGCATCGTTTCTTGGTTCAGCAGGACGCAGAAATCAGTGGCATTAAGCTCTGTTGAGGTAGAGTACATGGTTCCTAGCTTGGCAGCATGTGAGGCACTGTGGCTTAGGAAGCTACTGTTGGGATTGTTCAGGCAGGAGCTAGAAGCTACTGTGATTCACTGTGACAATCATAGTTGCATCAAGCTCTCTGAGAATCCGGTGTTTCATGATCGTAGCAAGCACATCGATATCAGGTATCATTTCATCTGGGATTGTGTACAGAGAGGAGTCATGAGGCTTGATTACATACAGACTGATGAGCAGATGGCAGATATTTTCACCAAGGCACTGAAAAGACAAAAGTTTGAAAAGTTCACAGATCAGATGGGGTTGAGACAGAATCCCTTCCTCGCTAATAGGGAGTGTTGAGATTGGATAGCAAGGAAGGTTTTCACCATACATGGCATCCTAGCATGGAGGAGGACAATGAAACTTATCCAAGTTGATGGGTTAATTTTTTTCTTAAAATTGTACTTAGGAAAAAGTACATTAAATGGGTTATATTTTAATGTTGACTTAATGAGTACTTTTTATAAAGTTAAAGTGAGAAATAATTTAAGTTGTGGTCTTCTAATCTTGAACATTGATCTCATAAGGTGTGTGAGGATCAATCTTGGCGCTCCATCGTTTTGGAGATAGGGTTTCTCACTTGCTCATTGAGTAAAAAGGAGATAAACTTGGAGAGGGGTGCATTATGCACAAGAGAGAAGCAATTTTCTGAAGAGAGAAAGAAGAGAATTGCTTGAGGGTTTGGAGAAAGAGTTTGCAGGGAGACAAAGGAGGCTTCTACACTGAGATTGACACACATCTTCAACATTGCAGAGATCTTTCCCTACAGATCTTATCAGGAGGATTTGCAAAAGGGAGCCATACATTTGTTGAGGAGGTTTTGTATTTGGATGGGCTGATTTTATTGTAAGAGATCTCTATATTTTCCTGCTCAATAATAATAAAATGCAAATCTGCTGCACTGGTTTTCCCTCCGTGGTTTTTCCAGGGACGAATTGTCCAAAAATTACTTTTGAACATGTGATGTGATTGTTGTTATCTTTTACTGTTAAGTTCCTGGTTATTATTTTCTATTGTGTATTATTTATTTGTGAAGAAAACCTGGCAAAATCAGTTAACAGAAAAATTAATTGATTTAGTGAACTGGGTTTGAAGAAAATTCATAGTATTCCCTCCCCTTGCCACTTTGTGGATCTTGGGTAACAAGAAAGGGCAAAGGACTGTGTGGCTAGTCTAATTAGGCACCTACTTCCATTATTGCTTAAACCACTAAAAATGGGTGACTTGGGAGACTAGAAGGGGTTGAAGTCGGAGACGGTTTCACGGCACTAAGTGTCGATTTCACGGCACTAAGTGTCCTCCTTGTTGAGCGTCCAAGCATCTTGGATTTGACCTATGGAGCTAGGGGGGAATCTTGTTGTTCCTTTGTTGAGCACCCAACACTTCCTCTTGGTTAAAGGGATAAGGACTTGGGGTAGTAACATAGCTTAGGTTTGCAACATTCACATCTAATTGCCCCTAAGTCAAATAGAGACCTAAAAAATCTATTAAAAGTAACCTACACACTTTTCACAACATCTACATTTCAAGCTTTGTTATTGAAGATTTTCTGAGGTCCTAACAAGCTACCATCTAGGTCTTTCTTTGACCTCAAGATGGCTCTAAGTTTCCACAGTCAAACAATGTTTTGCTGTTGTTTTATAACAGCAAACTGTTCAGGAACTTTGGTGTTTTTCAGTTACGGTTACATAGCATTTTAAGGTGCTCTAGCATGTAGTTTTAGTGACCAATAGGTTAGCACATGCATACCATAAATATGTAACACACCTCCAAGATTTTTACTGCTGAAATAATGTTGTTCTAAACTCTAGTATACATGAAAACGAACATAGGTATTTTTGGTCAACATAACACTGGATAAAACCCCCCCAGGGAAAACCAGTTTGGAATATATGTCTATATATGTGAAGTAAAGAAGGTGGAATACAACAAGTACATGAAACAAATGAACCTAATACAATGACAGCTTCTCTCAAGCTGCTATACAAGTCCAAGAAGAAAGATGCGCCCAAGCATGGTGCACTCTCCTCAAATGTTGCTCAATTCCACTGAAATGAAGCGCCCTTGCTCCCTGAAGCTCTGATGGAGAAACCCTTGCACACACCTCTGAATATGTGTGCTACCTCTCCAATGAAGCTATCCTCAAAGCAATCTGACCACTTCAAGACCTCCCTGCTATAAGTGCACCCTCCTCCTATAGTGCGCCCTCCTCCAAGCAAGAACAACCACCACAAAATAAAGAGGGTCTAAGCCTCCATGAGTCCTCCATGAAAGGAGGCCCCCAAGCTTCCTTCAACCATAGCCTCCATTCTCATCTCAATGCTCTCTCTCAAACTCTCCAAGTGAACATAAGAGTGAATGAGCCTCTCTTGGCCCTATGCGCCCCTCTTGAACCTCCATAAGGAAACCTAAAAGATGGATGGATGAGATCATCCCATCCCATCATTAATCAAAAGTTGAGATCATCCCATAATAATCTCACTCACAAACCCACTTTGGGTTAAGTTCCCTAAGCTCACTTTATGTCTCCTAATTCACCCACAAAGTGAATTAATAGTCATTTTAGGCTAAAATGACCAAATTTCACTTTTGACTTAAATCTCCTAAGTCAAAGTGAAATTAGACATAAAGTACAAGGTACATAGTATCAATGTATTTCCCACTTATGGTTAGAGGCTCCAAACCACAAGGGGACCACTTCCCAAAGTACACAAATCTTAACAGTTATTCCTTTTGTTTCAAGCAATTTCATTTTCAGCAATTTTCTTTCATGTGAATATATATTTTCAAAGTATTCTTTATTCATTTGACTATAATTGTTTTAAGTGTAGAGTTATTTTTCATATTGTTGTGTAGATATCTCATAAATTCATTTTATTCTTGTAGAAGTATATTTCTTTTGTGTATATTGGAATAATTGGAATTGGGTGATCTTTAGGCACTGGTCTAACTTTTGTTTTATGAAATAGAAGGTTTGTTTGTCATTGAAACACTGCATTTGCATGATTGCTTGTCATTGGGTTGGATCTTCTTAATCAACAAATCAATTAACTCCTAGAACTTTAATAAAACCTTCACATAGTTTAATAGGGTCTACCCCCCTTAGCTTCCCTAGGAGTGAGCCTAGACGGAAGAAGTCTAGATCGAGGTGATAGTGGGTCTAGACTTAGGTTTGTGCCTCCAAGGACACGCCAAGTGGGTTGGAGACTTCTCCACGCTTGTAGGTGTGTATAAGGACAACAACTTCTTTGGCGTCATTGCAACACCACCCCTCATACAACTTAACTTTAGAGAGGGGGGCGAATTTGTCTCTTGTAGGGCACACCATCTCCATTGGATTGGTCATTGGGTGATGGGACCACATGGGGGCCCGTTCCACACCTTGGGAAACCACTTGGGGCACTAGAGATGTGATTTAACTTTAAAAAAGGGGGTTTCCATCCCCATATTGCTAGCCCCTCTCTCTCATGGTGCACCCCCCTTGAGTGAGCCTCCCTCTTTTGGGAGTAACACTTGAAAAGCATGCATGGGGGGTCTCCTCTTCTCTTTTCCTTAAAAGGAACCCTCCTCTCCTCATTTTGGTAACTCTCATTTTGTAACTACATGCTGCCCAAGTTTCTCCTCACTCTTTCTTGCTCTCCCACTCAAGTTTTCTCTTGTAATCTTGCTACAAATTTGCAGCCATATTTTGGATAATAAAAATCAAGCTTTGGAGGATCTCTTGTTCTTTCATGGTGTTCTTGTTGAGGTAACTTTTCTGCAATTTTCTGTACATGTTGTTTGCATTGTTCTACTTGAAGACCCAAGCAAAGTATTTTGCTTGGGATAGATTTGTAGTAGTATTGTCATAGATCTTTGTGGGTTTTTCTCTTTTTGTTTGGAAAGTGTTTTGAAAACCATGGTGAAGGTCTCACCTTCTTGTCTCATTGTGTAGCAAGGATTTCCATATTTGCAGGTTACCAAGGGCTTGGAGGACTGGATTCCAGGTGTGGATACCCACTTGTCCAACCACAAGAACACTATTTCATTTTCAGATTTCATTTCCAACTTTAATCTATTCATTTTCCAAGTTTATTATCCTTTAATCTTGTCATCCTAATCATTTCTAAGTTCATATTTTTACTCAGAAATTTTTTGGTTCATATACTAACAAGCACCAACTTGTTCTAAGCTTATTTTTAGCATTTTTCAGCATAGATAGCTTGTTGTTTTGTGCAGGTTTTCGCTAGGTTAAGGGGAGGTGTTGCTCGTTTTTGCCCATAAAAGAGCTCAAAGAAGCATCTAAGAGTTGTGGTGCAAAACCCCCTTCACTCTTCTCTCTTCCTAAAGCATTGTAAGCAACCCAAGAGAGCCTCTTGGACCTGCATTCTTCATCTATCTTTCTACTTGTAAATTTGTATAATATTTCAAGAATTTTAGGTGCCCACACCTTGCATGTGAGTGGCCTTGCCACCCTTGCAATACCATGTTGGCTAGAGTAGATTAATTTTTTTGATTCTTGCATAAGCTGTTTGCCCACCTTGGCCGCAAAATCAGTAGACTTGTCCTCCACATTGTGCCAAAATTGGGAGGCTTTAAAACTTGTTTTAATTTTGCCCACCTTCGTCCTTAAGGGAAAGTTGTGTGGCTAGATAGTTTATTTCCTCTTTTCTAAGTTACCTTTTTATTGTTTTTCCCACACCTTGCATGTGAGTGGCTTGCCACCTTTGCAATATCGTGTTGGCTAGTAGTTGAGATTTCAATTTCTTGCAAGTAAACATTGCCCCGCCATTTGCCCCGTATTCCCTCCCTTCACCACTTTGTGGAACTTGGGGACAAGAAAGGGCAAAGGATCATGTGGCTAGCATAATTAGGCACTCAATTCTTTTATTGTTTAACCACTAAAAAGGGGTGTCTGTGGAGGCTACTTGGGGTTGAAGTTGTGGGGGGTTTAGTGGCACGAAGTGTCCTCCTTGTTGAGCACCCAACATCTTGGATTTGACCTGTGGAGCTAGGGAGTACCTTGTCGTGCTCTTCTTGTGCGCCCAACACTTCCTCTTGGTTGAAGGATAAGGAAACCTGGGGTAGTCACATAGTTTAGGATTCTTGCAATTCACATCTAATTACCCTAAGTTAAAGAGAAACATTAAAATTTGTTAAAAGCAACCAGGTTACACTGCAAAACATTTACTTTTCAGTTCTTGCAATTTCCATTTCGTGCAATTTACTTTCAAACGCTTACATTGCATTCATTTTATTTCTAGCAAGTTCTTTACATGTGGATATTTACTTGTCAAAGCGTTCTTTCACTTATTATTTCAAGCATTCTTTATTCTTTGGGTAAAGTAATCTTTATTGTTTAAATCGTTGTATAGATATTCCATACATTATTTCAAGTTGTAGAAATATCATTCAATGTACATAGCTCAATAAGTTGATTGTAATCTTTAGGCATTGGTCAACTTGATATCTTGTAAAGGATAGGATTTGCTTGTCATTAAAAGAATTACATTGTGCATTGTTTGCTTGTCATTGGGTTGGGTCTCCTTAATCCATAAATTAATTAACTCCTAGAACTCAAATAAACCTTTCACATAGTTTAATAGGGTCTACCCCCCTTGGCTTCCCTAGGAGTGGGCCTAGATGGAAGGAGTCTAGATTGAGGTGACAATGGGTTTAGACTTAGGTTTTTTCCTCCAAGGACACACCAAGTGGGTTGGAGACTTCTCCACATTTGTAGGTGTGTATTAGGCAGCAACAAATCTGATGGATGCCATTGGAGGAAGGTTCGGCCAACTGACATAGGGTTCTCGCAGGCCTAGGAGAGGCAGCCAGGAGGCTTGCTTAGCAGAGGAAGGTGACAGAGGTGGCAGTAGGCCTGTGGGTGGCTTAGCCTAGTGATCTAGGGTTGTCGCAGGCCTAGAATAGGCAGTCGTTGAGCCTATGAGACTTTGTTGGCTAACAGAGGACAGTGACAGAGTGCTTTGGAGGTCTGTGGGGTTGTTCTAGGGGGGCATGTTATCCCCAAATCCTAGGGATAACTAAGGAGATGATGTCTCGAGGCCCTTAGGTTGCAAACATGGAGTACCGAGAGACAACTTCACCAGCAGTGTCCACTTGCACAGACATAGACCCACCTCGCCACCACAGTTCCAGGTTCATCATGAGGGTATCCACCACATCAAATGGCTTCTGGAAAACATTGGGTCTTGCTCCATGAGGTACAAGCCAGGTATTATGGTAAGTATCATTTCAATATTTGAGGCATTTGAGTTTGAACATTTTAAACTACTTTTGATTATGTAACGTTTGCTTGGACATTATTCTCTTTTCCCTATTACACTGTGGTGGTTGACATTGCGCCCTAGTAAGTGGGTCACCCTTGGGGACAGGTTTGCTACTAGGAGGTTCTCTTGACGAGTCATCATACCATTCCCAACCATATTTGTCACTTTCCACTCTTCATCCCCTCATCTCCTTACCTTTTGGGATTTTCAGATGTACTGATCCAAGAAGGGATTGTCCCTCATTTCATGGGAAGAAGGGGCTGAAGGCTCAGAGGATTGTAGCTGGAAAAAGATAAAAGCCAAATATGAGCCTTCTAGATGCTCGCCCAGGGATCCCGAGGACAATGAAATGTCTCGTAAGAAAATAATGGGACCCGTGAAAAATAATTAATGCAAAATGAAACCAAGGTAGAGCATGTGTGGGCACTGTTTTTCATACTTAGGTAGAGCCCCACACATGACTTCAACTTGGGGAAGCATGATGTGACCAAGGTAGAGTCAAGGTGGGCACTTTTTTTCATGCTTGGGTAGAAGCCCCATCTTGGCTTCAACTTGAAAACATCAAAAAAGAACAAAAGGCAATAAATGGGATTGGAAAAAGGTTGCATTGAAAACGAAGGTGCAACACACCCTCTACAAAGACACCCATACATGAGATACTACAGTCCCTAGTATGTCATAAACCACATGCCCAAGAGTCTTGTCCCCATCAATGTCACCTTGTCCACATGTCTTAGAGAGGGGTCAACTTGGGAAACACTCCTAAACTTGAGGTACAATTCACCCAATAGGTCGCTTTATCAACCCTCCCATACCTAAACTCGGCAAATTGCATAGGGTCTTTGAGCACTTGTTTATTTTGATGAGGTAGTTTGGATGTACATGCTTAGATGGCTCTTTTATTGATTTTATTTACTTATCATGATGCATTTGACTTGAGATCCTTGGAGGGCGCATTCATTGTCTTTGCAGGACCTAGTTGGTGGACAGATTTGGAAGAACAAGCCTAGCTTGGGCTTCCTTGGGGTTTGCAGCCCACAGGTTGGATACCATGGCCCGCACACCGGACGACGATACTAGCCTTTGAAGGACTGAGAAGATACCATGGAAGACATAACCTAGCCTTTAGCCAGCCCAACCATTTGCTCTTGAGGCTAAAACATCACTTTTGAGGAGGTTGATGTCATCCTAGGGCTAGGGCTTGTGGTGGTGGTGTTGTTTCTTGACACTTGGCATCTTTGGATGGAGAGAGGCACCTTGAGGACCCTAGTACTTGAGAGGGAGGCCTTTGGAGGCCCAACGTTTCATCTTCAAGCTCAACGATTTGCTAAAGGTGCCAAAATGTTGGCCGAAAGGGGTGACGTCATGCTTCTTTAGGGTTTTTTATGTGCATATTAGGGTTAAATTTGAGTTTTATATTGTAAAGGGGCAAAAGTAAAGTTTGTTGTCCACTTACTTTGTGGTTCACCCTAAAATTAAGTGGACAAACACTTGTAGTAGGATTTGTATAAATAGAGATCATTTCATTTAATTTTCACATCATAACTCCCATCTTGGAGAGGATTATTGATTGAAATTTACACCCTGCTTGGGCAATTTTGTCTATCTCTCTTGCTACTATCTCTTGCTATAGTTTGCTTTGGCTATTGGATGAAGAAGTAAGGCGCTATCTTTCTTGGAGGTTTTTTCTTGCTTTTATGTTGGATTTTCTTGGTTAAAAGGAGTTTATCTTGTTAATGCTTGGACTAGGTAAGGAATCTTTCATGTTATTGCTTTTTTTCTTGGTCACAAGGTTAATTTGCTAAGTTTATGTGGAGTATAAGGGCATACAACCCCACTAAGCCCATCATATTTGTCTTGGAATAATTTTGGAATACTAGGAGGAGTAAAAGGGTTTACACCCTCCTAGGGTTTTCCTTAGCTAGTCTTGCTTGCCTTGGGGAGTAAAAGGGCTTACACCCCCAAGGAAGTAGCACAAATAGCTCTTTCATTTTTAAAGACTTCATAACCCAATAGTTAAAGGCACTAATCCCTTGCATTGGAGAAATAAAATCATTGCATTGGGATACGTAGAATTACAAGATATCGAAATTGTTTTAGTTGGAATCTTTTCTACATATTACAAGCTTTCTTGTGCCCTAAGGGCATCCTCTTTTAGCCAAGGCTCTTTTAGCCAAGGATTTCATTGCTACAATAAATTTAATGCTACAGCCATTAGGGATGCAACAAACTTCACTTTCTTTCATCATTTACTCACTTTTCAACTGTGGAAATTGAATTCTAAACCTAGATTACTATTCTACTGGTAATTGACTAACTTTTTGTGGGTTTACTTGTTGATTTTTATGGTTGAAACTTGCAGCTGTAGAAAATCTTTGCTACAACCACTTGGATGTTACAAATATACTCTGAAAACTTCATATAACATCCCTCTAAATACCGCTAAAGCTTGTGCTAAAGTGTTGGAATTAATCTACATGTTTTATGTTTCATTCTCCAACAATTCTTTGATGCTTTAGGTGGTTAAATCTGCAGTAATTGATTATTTTACTTGATGATATATATTTCTGTTGACTGTTGCAAATAGGGACAGCAAGCTTAACTTGCTTGTCCATTGGATTTTTAAACTTGTATGTTGTATTTTCTTGTGTCTCGGGCAGGTAAAACCATCTTCCGCAGGTACCCAAACTCTTCGCAACCATAAACCATCTCCGAAAGCTCGTTGTCAAGCCACTCTCTACATAGCAACTTGACCTATAGGGGCATCTCTTCATAAGTATCACTTTCCATCTCACATCCCCCCTAGGGTCACTCGGGACTCCCCCCTTGTGTTGGATTCTTCCTTCACTAAAGCGAGGGGAGGGTTTATCTGAGATAACAATGGGTAAACTCTCTCACCATTATCGCCATCGAGTGGATTGGGTCGGGCTTTGCCCACCCTACAGTTTATGCGATAACAAGGCCAAGGTGCTAAAGTTTGATAGCTCCGAGGTACTTCTGCACTAATGTCCCTGGGCAGAAGTGTCTCTCTTAAGTTACCTCATAAAGTGAATTTATTAAGTGACTTTATAAAGTTAAGTTGAGGCTTTTATTATTTTAGGGAAAAAGTGACTTTCTAATATTTGAGTGACTTAAGTGACTTAAGTCATCTCAATGACGGAAAGTAAAGTTACATTCATTTTAGAAGACCAAGAGCCATGGAAGGTGAAAAGCCAAAGGTCACTCTAAATGAGTTATTAAAACTACCATTGAGAAGAGGTAGAACACACATTTTTCACGGAGGGCTTGAATGAAAGTGTGAGAGAGACAAAGGGGTACGCATACTAACGGAGAGAGAGGTTGAGCTGAAGAGGAAGAGAAGGACAGAAAGAGAAGGAGCACACATTCCGAGAGGGAAAAAAGGCACGCATCCCAAGACTAGTGCAGTATTAAGTGCAAGTCTATATAGCAGAAGTGTGAGTCTGTATCGTACGGATAGATGGCCGTACTGCTGTTTTTACTGCACAGAAATTAAGGCTGTTACAGCACGGATTTCGAGGCAGTTTTGTGGGCATTTATTGTTGGAGCCAAATCTGTGCAGAAGTGTTTTTCAGCAGCAAATTTGGGCACATTTATCATAGTTTTGGAGCTGTACTTTGCTGTCAGAACTGGGCCATACAGTCAGTACAGAAAGGGCACAGTTTTCTAGGCAGATTGACACAGATTTCAATGTGGATTTGGGTGTTGGGTTTGTGAGATAAGTGTTGTTTTATTCTTTCTGTAAAGATTGCTGTAATCTCAGATTATTTCTCTGTGAAGTTTAATAAAGAAGACTCTCCTGGACTTATTTTCCTGTGGGCTTTTCCAAGGGGTATAACCCAGATTTTTTGTGCCAAATGTGTGATTTAGTCTACTGTTTATTGATATTCCACTGCTGGTTTTAGTTTCAGATATATGTCACTTAGTGTTTCTGCTCATTAAGTATAGTTCAGTCTTGTGTTTAATGTTTTACTGTTGAATCTTAATAGGAGGTTGAAATCTGTTTATGACATAGTGTATTTCTGAGTTATATTTTCAACATGAGGTCTGTTGGACAGTTCTGGGCATTTTTGGGCAGTGTGAGAGCTGGTACAGGTGGTCACCAATTCTGTGGGTTGTTACAGCAGTCACAAAAACAGTCTTTGGGGCTGTTTTGTAGCAGGAGTGGAGGGTGTTAGCTTTTTAGCTCGGGAGGTACTCCGCATGTTTTGTCTTGTATGCGGATGTTACCTTATGTTGACACTACTATGCACTTAACTTTGTAATGGGTTTTATAAAGTTGTAAAGTGGTTATTTTATTAAAGTGACCTTTTAATAAAGTGTACCTTCTAATATTAAAGTGACTTTATTTCATAAAGTGCACTTATGTAATAAAGTGAAATGTACTTTAATATTTTAAGTGATTTATTTTGGAGGGAATGAAGCATGGCCTTTGATCTTGTAAAGGCAAAATTAGATCTTGGCCTTTGGATTTAGGGTTGGAGAAAGTGAAAGGACACTTTGGAGGGAAAAGGTCATCTTCAGATTTTATAAAAGAATGCATTGGGTAGTGTGCAAGACACATTGAGAGGAGTGAGAGATTTTTGAGGAGAGCTTGGAGAGAAAAGTGAGCAACAAGTTGGCACATTTCCCAAGAGAGCTAGGGCACAAATTCCAAGGAGGCATTTTCTGTTTTGAGTGCTGCTGTGTTATTTGCTGGTACAGGCCGTACTGCACGGATCCATACATGCCGTACTGTACAGATCCGTACAGGCCGTACAACAGCAAAATTTGGCATGAAAATCAAGGCAAGAAGAGGCACATTTTTCGAGGCGGTTTTAGCAGAGTTTCTGAAGGAGGTCGATCGTACAGGAAGAAGGTGCAGCAGTCTGTTGTGGGCACAAATTCCGAGGTGGTGTTTTCAGCAAATCCGTACAGATGTACGAACTGTGGCACAGATTTCAAGGCAGTTTTGTGCTATAGGTTGTCTTTCTTGGCTGGAAAATGTATTGTGGCTGCTGATAAATCTTTCCTAAAGCTAATAGAATCTCTCTCTCTCATTGGGTTTCCCCACATTGGGGTTTTCCCTGGCATTTGCCTAAATTTCTGAGTTATTCATGGCTGGATGAATGATGTTCATTGTGTTTATTTCGCTGCATAATTACTTAGCAATGTGTATTTCTGCTTATCGTATTTTCTGAATGTAGGTTTTAGACATTTCAGAGTTCATGCAAGACAGTTATCTCTAGGTTGTTAAGCGTGTGACAGAATATTAGCTTATTGATTTTTGTCATTAAATTTTACATGGTATCAGAGCTTGGGCTCTAAGTGACAATGAACAGTGAGATTTTTGGGCAAGTTTGAAAGGGGAAAATTTGTGATTGTTTTCCTTGAGCTGTGACAGGGAATATGGCTGCATGTATTAGATTTGAGGATCAGTTGGATGGCATTTCCAACTATTTGCAGTGGAAGGTCTGGATGTCAGTTGTTCTCAAGGAGAACAAGATTTGGAACTATGTCAGTTCTGTTGTTGTGGTTCCCACAGCAGATCCTATTGCTTTGGATTTGCATGAGGTCAAGGAGGCCAAAGCTCAGAGGATTACTCTGGATGGAGTGAAGGATCACCTTATCCCACACTTGGCTGAGAAGAAGACAGCCAAAGAGATGTTGGATGCATTTAAAAACTTATTTGAGGCGAAGAATGAAAACCAGAAAATGGCCTTAAAGGCTAAGCTGCATGATACCAAGATGGGTTAGGAGGAGAGTGTTCTTCTTATCTTACCCGGGTAGCTCAAGTGAAAGATGAGTTGGTTGCAAATGGGGAGGTCATATCGGATTCAGAGTTGATGAGGATAGCCTTGAGAGGCTTCACCAAGGAATGGGAAATCTTCATGAAGTGTGTGGTGGGTCGTGAGCATCTTCCATATTGGAGCAAACTGTGGGACGATTTCACTCAGGAGGAGATTCGGGAAGGATCTCAGAGCAGTGGACAGAAGACAGATGGAGCTGATGAGAATGTTGCTCTTGCTGCAAAGAGCAAGAAGAAAGGAAGTTCCAGGAGGGACTTAAGTAAAGTCAGATGTTACTGTTGTAACCAGTTGGGGCACCATGCTTCTCATTGTCCTGAGAGGAAGAAGAAGAAGAAGGAACCAGAGGGGCCTGAGACAGCTGCTACAGCAGCCATGGAGGACTTTGCTTCCAAGTATGACATGGAATTTTCTTTGGTTACCCTAGTTTTCAATGTCAGTAGCGGAGGATTTGGGGATGATATTAGATGGATTGTGGATAGTGGAACCTCTTGTCACATGACAAGAATCTGGCGAGTATTTCTAACTATCACAGAGACAGGTCCTGACCGACAAGTGGTAAATGAAGGTGGTATGGCACAAGTTGTACGTGGAGTTGGAAGGGTTAGATTCCGACTCAAGTATGGAGGATTCCTGGAGCTTGATAGATTTCTCTTTGTTACAAGGTTGAGGGTTAACTTGCTCTCAGTCTCAACCTTGGAGGATGTAGGATATTGTACATTGTTCAAGAGGGAACATGTCTTTATCTACATCGAGGGAGTGGACCCGGTGGAACTACAGCTGATCAATGATCGAGTGGACAGGTTGTGTATGTTGCGAGGAAAACCTTCAGTGTATGATTCAGCGTCGGATGAGGAGCATGAGGAGGCTCCTGAGACTATGGTGGTACCAAGGATTCAGTCTTGCATTCCGAGAGAAGAGAGCGAGTCTCTTATGAGCACTAGCATGAGGCTCAACCAGTGTGGTCGAACCAATGCTCAAGGTGGAGTGTATTCTCCAAGGAGCTCAAGGTTTAGGATAGCTCTCAGGAGAAGATCTTCTAGTTCGAGTTCTGTGCAGGTGTTGAGGATGGTTCCAGGTTCAGAGGGAGCTCCTACTGAGCACAGTGTGATGGGACCAGATGAAGGAGATGGCAGCGAGTACATCCCTCGCTAAGAGGGAGTGTTAGCTTTTTAACTCGGGAGGTACTCCACATGTTTTGTCTTGTATGTGGAGGTTACCTTATGTTGACACTACTAGGCACTTAACTTTGTAATGGGTTTTTATAAAGTTGTAAAGTAGCTCTTTTATTAAAGTGACTTTTTAATAAAGTGTACCTTCTAATATTAAAGTGACTTTATTTCATAAAGTGCACTTATGTAATAAAGTGAAATGTATGGCCCGCAGGGGTGTAGACCGATTGGCAAGTGTCGTGTAAATGGAAGGAAATGTAAAAAGGAGGTCTCATGTTCGATTCTCACCCCGATTTACCCATGCCCCATGCTTGCGGGTTGTGTGGATGCACCTGGAGGTTATAGAGGTAGCAGACGCGAATCGACCCTGT
Source organism: Picea mariana (assembly GCA_032191745.1). Lineage (NCBI taxonomy): Eukaryota > Viridiplantae > Streptophyta > Pinopsida > Pinales > Pinaceae > Picea > Picea mariana. Next base: position 137,032 of record JASDQU010102385.1, read on the forward strand.
GTCACGCAAGTACGAGAACCGCAAGTTGTCGATTCCGCCAGTCACAAAAAGAAAAAAAGTGAAATGTACTTTGATATTTTAAGTGATTTATTTTGTAGGGAATGAATCATGGCCTTTGATCTTGTAAAGGCAAGATTAGATCTTGGCCTTTGGATTTAGGGTTGGGGAAGGTGAAAAGACACTTTGGAGGGAAAAGGTCATGTTCAAATTTTATAAAAGAATGCATTAGATAGTGTGCAAGACACATTTAGAGGAGTGAGAGAGATTTCTAAGGAGAGCTTGGAGAGGAAAGTGAGCAGCAAGTTGGCACATTTCCCAAGAGAGCTAGGGCACAAATCCCAAGGAGGCATTTTCTGTTTTGAGTAGTGTTGTGTTATTTGCTAGTACAGGTCGTACTGTACAGATCCGTACAACAACAAACTTTGGCACAGAAATCAAGGCAAGAGAAGGCACATTTTTTGAGGCAATTTTAGCAAAGTTTTCTGAAGGTCAGTCGTACAGGAAGAAGGTATAGCAGCCTGTTGTGGGCACAAATCCCGAGGTGTTGTTTTCAGCAAATCTGTACAGCTGTACGGACTCTGGCACGGATTTCAAGGCAGTTTTGTGGTGGGACAGTTTTGTTTTGTAATTTGTCTTTCTTGTCTGGAAAATGTATTACGGTTGCTGATAAATCTTTCCTAAAGCTAACAGAATCTCTCTCTCTCATTCGGTTTCCCCACATTGGGGTTTTCCCTAGCATTTGCCTAAATTTCTGAGTTATTCATGGTTGGATGAATGATGTTCATTGTGTTTATTCCGCTGCATAATTACTTAGCAATGTGTATTTGTGCTTATGGTAATGTATTAATGTGGGGTTTATACATTTCAGAGTTCATGCAAGACAATTATCTCTAGGTTGTGTTGTCGCCCTTATGCACACTTGCAAACGTGAGCTAAGTCCGGCTCACTTAGTGTGCCCTCGGAGACACAATGTCTAAGTCCCTGCCCACACTGTCACCTTGGCAGGTACTTCTTCCGTCTAGGCTTACTCCTGGGGAAGCCAAGGGGGGTTGTCCCTAGTTACTAAATGGATTTTAATTACAAGTGTTCTAGGAGTTAGTTTTAATTGATTACAGGCCAAAGGGGAAACTAGCCTATATGACAAGCAGCAATGCAAGTGCAAGCTTAATTCTAAATGTTAGGCAGCCCTTTCCCTAAGTCAACTATGGACTAGTGCCTAAGGTTGGGCAATGGGGTCAACTATGTTTATGGGTTGTTCGTTACAATAACTTACAATTTAATCAAATACCCAAAACCCCAAAGATTAGAGATCACTTACAAGAGTTATACAAGTTACAAAAGATGAGATATACAAAGATACAATTAGGTACAAGATATACAAAAAGCAAAGATTTCACACCCTAGGGCCAAGCATGCCCCAAGTGGCTTTAACCCCACTTGGACTGCCTTCACTGGCAATCTATCCACTCAAGCACTCAAGGATGAAACAAGTGATGCTTCCCCAAGTGGGATACTCAAACACTTGCCTATCCACACCACAACAATGATTATTCAATAAGATATCCAAATGATCATCAGATAATCACCACATCATAAAGATAGAACAACTAGCAACAAAATGAGAGATATATCAATGAGGTTATCACAAGTAAATGTTATCTAACAATATATCTATTTCCCCCCAAACATACAAAAGTGATCTATGCAACTAGTGTTCTTATTAAACGTTTTAGATCCCAACCCCCTAACTATGTATGCGTCTCAACTCCCTTATCCTGCCAAATAACTGCCCGGTGCTCAAGATACTGGGCTTTTACCCCCAGCCTAGCTTCCAAGCTCAGCCCGTCGCCACTGCAAGTAAGGAGTAGCCAGACAAGGGGATCTCCCCGACGAAATCACGGGACGGTGCCCCGCCACTTCCCTCACTACTATCCTCCTTACCCGTTTTAGATGGAAGAAACAGTTGTTTAAAGACTCCCTAATGTTTCTAAGTGTTATTATGATCCGCGGGTGGATCTTAAGGTTGGTTGGGTTCTTTTTAAAGAAAGTTTTAAAGCACTTATGTTTTATCTTCTTTAACGAATGATCGTGGGTGAAAAGTACTTAAAACGAGTGTTTTGCAAATAAAGAATTACACCACCATATGTAAGGATTAAGCAATGAAGTAAGCAATTGTCTAAAGCATCAATATACCATCATCACACGAGAGATATAACCATTAACCATAAACCATACGTATGAAATGATGAAATGAAAGAAAGTAGCCTTAAGATGCTTAGACCATAAACAAAGTGATAAGGATGATGCCAATGTGTGTTGGTGCTTTAGATAACAAATTAATGCATAGCATATGTTTAAACCATCCACATAATAGCCATGAGCATGTTATATCATCAACTCTTTAAACCATGATCATCATAAGCAAAAAGGTGTATATGCAAAGGTGTAACTATAAACAACAGTTAGCCTAGTTTAGAAATAGGCCGTGAGCATCATCCAAGGGTGTGTGTGTTTAGTGTAGCAAAAACATCATGAATACTTAGATCAATTATTTCCACAACTTGCAATGTATGCTATGCTGTTCTACACCAAGAGCACTAATCCGATCTATATCATAAGCATGAAAGACAATAATAGGAACTTGAGATGGCTTATGTGTTTAGATAATAAGTGTTTTAGACGTGTGTTTATGACAGTTATAGATAGTGAATAATTAGAGCTTTAAGACATAAACAGTAGCTTGCCAAACTGTTGTAACATACACTTGAGATCTGAGTATTAATACTGTGTGTAGAGCAGCTTGGAGATGTGTATTAGTGAGAGCAGATTAGTTCAACAGTTAAGCTTTAAGAAAAACACATAAACACATGAACCCAAAAGACCACAGTTTGCAGCTTACAATGAGTTGAATACAGAGTTAAAATATGAGCCTAAAGTGTGTGTGAGGAACTGTGTTTAAGACAGCAAAAGTGTAAGAGCAATCAGAGCATTAGAAATGTCAACAGCAGTACCCTCAAAATACTTGGTATGTCCTTGAAAGCCAACAGTCAAAAGGTTTCAATAGCAGATCAGTTATATTGTGCCAATATTAGAAAAATGATAACTTTGAAAAGCTTAAACTATTTAGCACCAATATTAAGCTATCAAGACAAAGCAAACGAAACTACTTCATATGCAAAACAGATCAAGAACGTGAGCGTTGAAGATGTGAGATATGATCGGATGTGTGTGAGTTTCGAATGTATTTCAGCAGTCAAGGTTTTAAGACTACAAGCAGCAACTTCACTTGACCAATTATGCACTTAGAAAGTCTAGGGGTTAATCCTTTAAAAGATAGTTTTTAAGTGTGTGAATGGTTGATGCTTGTGACAATAAAAATACCAACAACTTAGAGCTTTAGTACCATGAACAGCAGCTTGTAGTTATCAAACTCAAGCACCTAAATCATCAGCATATAACCATTAAATTGCCACTTAGGAGTTATGCAATGCAAGCTTCAAGGTATGTTTATGAGTCCAAGATTTTAGATTATCACACCAACTCTAAGGCATTCAATCGAGTTTTAATCAACACTATTATCTATGTGATCCAGAGAATGTAAGCACACTTATCAAACCTCAGATTACTAACCCAAAGCAAGTTGTGTTGTGACTGTGTATAGATGACCAAACAGGACCGAAAGCAACTTCAATCAGATCAGATCGAGAACAGAAAGACTGTGGTGTATCAAGGCCGAGAGGTTTAAGAGGGTAGGCCGAGATCTGGCCAGGGCCAAAGGCTGTCCTCAAGGGATGGCTGGCCGAGAACAAAGGGAAAGGGGGCCGAGGGCCAAGAGGAGAAGAGACCGATGAGGAAAGGAGGCCGTGGGCTCAATGAAGAATAGGCCGTGGGCTACTAGGGCCGTGGGCAAAGCAAGATGAGGTCGTGGATCTAAATAAGCACCCAAAGAGGCCTCCCAACAACCAAAAGATTGCCTAGTTTGGGATTAAGAAAGAGATATGAAACCCTAAGCAAACTTTTAAAACAAATTATGCTAAGTTATAAATGATAGAATCTTGAAAGAGAGGTACTACTTAGCATAAAGAGAATGATCTAGATTACGAATTTAGATCTACTCTAAACTATCAACAAATGTTAGATCTAGGGTTAGAAGAAGAATGCTTAGATCTAGATCAAATATTGACAAAATGAAAAGATCTATGATGGGTTAGTCTAGATCACTAAAAAAATTTGTTAGGACTTTAGAAATCTAAAGAAAGTAGAGGAGAAAAGGGAGAAATGTTACCAAGCTCTAGCAAGGTGAGCTAGGAGGCCTCCCAAGTGTTGTGAGCAACCCAAATCCTCAAGATCTAACGCTGTCCATCAAATATCAGCAAGCTGGAGCCTGCCAAGAGGGCTGCAAACACCTAGCAAAGTAGTGGAAGGTTCCTATGCAAGCATAGAAACTTTCCAGCCAATAAAATGATAGATAAAAAGATATTCTTTGACCTTTCTAGTTACTAAAACCCAAGCTGAAAATCACAAGTTATGACAGCAGAAAAAGGAATGGAAAATGGAAGAAGTTATGGAGTATATGTGAGCTCCAAGGAGGGACTCCTCTTCGAACCTTCCTCCAAGTGGAAACCCTTTGAGGCTACCTGCAAAGATTATTGAAAAACCTACACAACATGATAGATAGATACCCTAGATACACCTAAGACGAAATACTTGCAAATCTTAGGTTATCTAAATTATCATAAGACAACAAGAATACTCAAAGCTATCTTACTTAAGCAAACTACTTTGAACTCAAGATCTATCTATGTGAGCAAATGAAACAAAAAACCAAAACAATATCACCTCATGTATGGAGCAAGAAGACTACTCAAAATTGCACCATGTATCCTCCAAAGCTTTCTTTCTATTAACCAAATATTGGAGCAGAAAAATGGATGGCGAGATGGCAAGAACAAGAAGATGGGAGCATGAGAAATTCCAGCATAGTAGAGTTAGCAAAAGATTGGTGAAGAAAAATGAAGGCTAGGGGTTCCTTTTATACCTCTAGAGGCAAAAGGAGGGGCCTTGCATGAAAGACAAGTGTCAAAGCAAGGGAAAAGAGCACACATCTCCAAAAGAGGGCGCCCTAGCTAGGGTTT
>JASDQU010102385.1:170451-189852 GCA_032191745.1 Picea mariana
ATATATATATATATATATATATATATATATATATATATATATTTCATAAGCTTGTTTCATAATTGTAAAGTAATCTTTTATTTGTACATAATTCAATAAGTCAATTTTGGTTATCTTTAGGCACTGGTCTAGTTATTGTTTCATAAATAAAGGTTTGTCTGTCATTAAAAGAACGACATATATTGCATTTGCTACTTGTCATTAGGTTGCGTCTCCCTAATTAATAACTCGGTTAACTCCTAGAATCTTAACGACAAAACTTCACATAGTTTAATAGGATCTACCCCCCTCGACTTCCCTAGGAGTGAGCCTAGACGGAAGAAGTCTAGATCGAGGTGACAGTGGGTCTAGACTTAGGTTTGTGCCTCCAAGGACACACCAAGTGGGTTGGAGACTTCTCCACAATTTTAGGTGTGTATAAGGATGACAACATCTTTGGCGTCGTTGCCAGGGATAAGTCTCTTATCCTTGGTTAATTGACAAAATTTAATTAATTCTTTAAAAAACTACGTAATAAACTTGTCCCTGAATTTTTCACAACTTAAGATTTGTTGTTAGACATTGCTTAATCTCCAAGTGGCGACTCCATTTGATAATTCTTTGAGGTATCCTACCAAGAGCAACCCGCAAGGGTTGGTCGATTCCCTTCCTGAACCTGAAAGGGTGTATAGGAGGAGAATAAACAGGCTAGCTCCTCGTAGGATCTTTGAAAGTCTTGGAGAAGAAGCAATCTCTGATATACATCTCTTATTTACACATAATAATCCTACAACAACTATGAGTGAAGAATTTAAACTATGTAATTTTATTAATATTCAAGGTTATCCTCATCCTCTACCTGACAAAGCTATTGAGAAATTGCCTATTTTTCAGGGAAACAATGTTGTTAGTGCCAAGTCTCACATCAGAAAATGCAGTGTGTGCGTCAGTGGGTGGTGCAATGCTCATAACTATGAAGACACCAAGATGAAGATTTTTGTCTTGTCTTTAGAAGATGATGCCTTAGATTGGTTCTTGGAACAAGATGATGATAAATTTAGCACCTTGGCTGAAATTTAGAAAGCATTCATTGAAAGGTGGGGTGATCAAAAGGAGGATCGTCATTTATTGGCTGCCCTTAGCACTAGTCAAAAGAAGGAAAATGAAACAATGGAAGAATTCAATAAGAGATTTAATGACTTGGTTAAAAGCCTCCCTCAAACTATTAAGCATCCTGATGCATCTATTTTAATTCATTATATGGAAGCATTTGAGGGTGAAATCAAATATCAGTTAAGGTATAAAGAACCAATAACTCTAAGGGATGCACAAAAGTATGCTATTAGGATAGATAAGACTATGCAAGATGTTAGGAAGTCAAATATCCCTGGTTTCTCAAGGGGAACTTCTTCCAAAACCAATGAGGAGAAGAAGAAGAAAGTTGAAAATCAAGAGTCTTCTAATGATGGCATAAAGGAGCTCGCTCAATTAATTAAGCAAATGGAGGTTAATCAGGCTAATCAAATAAAGAAAATAGAGATTAACCATGCTAATCAGATGACAGCCATGCAAAATAGATTGATAGCCATGGAGAGGGCTCAATCTAGTAGACCTCATCATAAGTCAAATGATAAATGGCCAAAGAGACCTCCACCTCAAGAGCAAAGGCCACCAAATCCTTTTGAGGCTACTAACTTGGTTAATCACCAAGTTATCCCTTATTGTAGGCCTTGTGGGGAATTTCATGAAGAATTAACTTGCCAAGTATTCCTTGAAATCTGTGATGAAGAAGAGTCCTCTAAGGCAGAAAATGAACAAGTTAACATGTGTGGTCGAAAATACAATGTTGGCATGAATGAATGGATGGAATTAATAGAGCATGGTAGGGATGTAAACTGCATGAATGATGTGGTGGACAAAGCAACAGAAAGATTTGGTCCTAAGCCTATTCCCAAGCAAGTATCCGAGATGGCTAGGTATAGAGGCCTTACTTACCAAAGAAATGGAGCCAAAAATCAAGAGAAGCTTCAAGAAAGTGTTCCTAAGGTACCTCCTCCCCCTCCTAAATCAATTGTTCCTACAAATACAGAATTAAATATTGACTTAGGGGGGTGGTTAAATAATGCAAAAATGTTGGTCCCTGTAGCAGAAATTATGAAGATTCCATCTCAAAAGGGGCAACTACTCAAAGCTAAAGAAGATCCTCCTCAAAACAATATTAACAAGCCACCAGCGGTAGCTTACCAAGATGCACCTGTGATTTTGCAAAATTGGGATAGGAGAAACGAAAAGAATCAACCATTTTTCCTTTCTCTACTTGTGAACAACCATCTCCTTCATAATTGCATGCTTGATTCTAGAACAAGTTCAAATGTTATGACTAAGAAAGTAATGGAACAATTAAATTTAAGGATTTCAAGGCCTTACCATAACATTTGTGCCATGGATAGTAAAATGATTAAGGTGCATGGTTTGATTAAAAGCTTACAAGTACACTTGGTTGCCTTCCTAGACATCATAATAGAAATGGACATAGTAGTGATTGATGTGCCAGATGCTTAGGGTATGTTGCTTTCAAGAAAAACAGTTGTAGATTTGGGGGGAAATATACAAATGGATTTAACTTATGCCACCATTCCCACTCCAGATGGGGCCATGTTTAAACTAAACAAAGAATTGGAAAGAAGGTATCATGTTGAAGACCCAAAGAATCCCAGAAATGAATTAAGTATAAAGAAGATGGCTTTGGAAATTATGCCATCTTGCCTAACTCTTTAGGGCCCATAGAAGAAGAAGTTAAGGAGGAAAGAGTCAACGAGGTATGGTACATGAATTTTGATGGTGCATTTTCTAGATCTGGGAAAGGTGTTGGCATAGTCATTGAGACTCCATCTGGTCAGGAATTTAAGTTTGCATATAGATTGGAATTTGATGCTACTAATAATGTGGCTGAATATGAGGCTTTGTTGCTTGGTCTAGAGCTTTGCAAGGACATGGGTGTCAAATCTTTGAACATAAAAGGGGATTCAGATCTGGTCATCGAACAACTTAAGAATAAATTCGCATGCAAATCTGAAAGGTTAAGAAAATATAGGAATGCAATATCGGACACCATGGAAGGTTTCGATGCCTTGAACCCTGTGGCTATTCCTAGAGATCAGAACTTTAAAGAAGATGAGTTGGTTGTGGTTGCTTCTACTCTTCAACTCTCCCAAGATTTGATTAAAGGAAACATTACAGTAGAGGTTATATTTAGGCCTTCAGTTCCAGATAATGTGGATCATTGGAAAATATTTGATGATGATAAGCAAGTCATTAAGTTTTTAAATCACATGCAAGAATTTTCTGAATTCCACATTAATGAAGAAGAAGAGGGGTGTAATTATATAGAAAATGGTCATAAGGTTAACCCAGTCCCTAGAGGGCTTGTTTCACAAGAACAACTATTTGACAGGAAAGATGGTCACAAACACGAGGAAACAAGGATAAAACCAAGTAATCACTTTGAAGTCAACATTGGAACTAATGAAGAGCCTAGAATGGTGAAGGTTGGAAAAAGCACACCTAAAGAGGAAAAGAAAGAAATAATAAAATTACTAAGAGAGTACAAGGATGTTTTGGCTTTCACCTATGATGAGCTTAAGGTCAATAGGGAGGATGTGATTTAGCATGTCATTCCTTTGAAGGAGGAATCTAAGCCCTTAAGACAAAAGTTGAGATAGATTAACCCCAAGTTAGCTCCTTTGGTCCAAAAGGAGTTGCAGAAAATGCTAGCAGCCGGAATAATAGCCCAAACTAGACATTCTACCTGGTGTTCAAATTTGGTAGTAGATAGAAAAAAGAATGGTCAAATCAGGCTATGTGTAGATTTCATAAATTTGAACATTGTATGTAAAAAGGATAACTATCCCCTCCCCAAGATGGAAACATTATTGCAAAGGGTAACAGGTTCTGGAATGATTTCAATGCTTGATGGGTTTTCAGGTTATAATCAAATCAGGGTCAAAGAAGAGGATAGGCATAAAACTACCTTCACTACTCCATGGGGTACCTTTGAATATCTAAGAATGCCTTTTGGTTTGTCTAATGCTGGAGCTACTTTTCAAAAAGCTATGGATTATGCCTTTAGAGGATTGATTGGAAAGATCATTGAAATATATCAGGATGACTTAACAATGTTTTCAAAGGATAGGAAGAGTCACATTAGTCATTTAAAACAGGTTTTTGGAAGATGTAAGGAATTTGGGATTTCCTTAAATCCGGCTAAATCAGTTTTTGGGGTAACAGAAGGGAAACTTTTGGGCCACATAATTTCCAAAGATGGGGTCAAGATAGACCTCAAAAGAGTTGAAGCAATTAAAAAGGTCCCTCTGCCTATATCAAAGAAAGCTTTGCAATCCTTCCTCGGCCAAACAAATTTTGTTCACAAATTCATTCCTAATTATGCAGAGATAGTTAAGCCAATCTATAAGTTACTCAAGAAAGATGTTAAATTTGAATGGAATGACAAAGCAAGAAGGCTTTCAAAGAAATTAAAAATGCCATATCTAAAGCTCCCGTCCTAATAAGTGCGGATTATTCCAAGGACTTTCAGATTTTCTCCTTTGCCTCTGAAGACACCGTTGTTGGTGTTTTGCTTCAAAAATATGACCAAGGCCAGGAGCAGCCCATTGCTTACATGAGTAGGACCTTGCAAAATGCAGAATTAAAATACCCCATGGTTGAAAAACATGTATATGCTTTGTTAAAGTCCCTAAAACATTTCAAAGTCTTTGTTGGATACTCCAAAGTAATTGGGTACGTTTCTTATTTAGCATTTAAAGATGTATTATCTCAGTCGGAAGGATTAGGTACAAGGGGAAGATGGATTGCTAAAATTCAAGAATATGACTTAGAAGTCAAGCCCTTTAAATTAATCAAGGGACAAGGTCTAGCTAAAATGTTGACTGAAGGGAATGAAAGGGTTTTGGGTATGATTTGTCAAAATGATGATCCAGACTCCAAAGTATTCCCCAAACATATTAAGGCTTGAACAGGTTGAATGGTATGCAGATATAATTTTCTATCTTAAGAACCTCACATGCCCGGGCCATCTTGTGGGTCATAAGAAATGAGCCTATTGACCACCTATTCAACTAGGGGGTCAACTCCATGTACCATCAAGATATGCATCATCAAATGCTACCAAGTCGGAGACTATTTGGTTCTACAAGGCATTTTTGGCCTCCAACACGAATTTTTCTAATTGGAATTTTCGCTCCCCTGCATGGAATAATAATGTAATAGGTTTGCATGGATCTTAGTTAGGTCAGTTACCTTAGGATTTCTTCATTAGGAGAGTTCCTTTCACTGAGTGTTTTTTTTCCTCAGGTTATTAATTTGGCCTAACCAACCTTATTAATTTCCCTTGAGTTTTTCACTCCCACAAATAATTCCTCCAAAGTGGTGAAAGGCATTCTGATTGATTCATCCTCTAGTAGCTAGTGTTTAGGAATGATGTAAATGACCATGTAAGACATCTCTAGAAGTTTCATGGAATTCCATTGAATCTATAAAGGTTTGTTTTAATTAATTAAAATTGCCTAAGATTGGGTAATTTAATTAATTAATTTTTGATAAATAATGTAAAAACTAGGTCCTTGGGCTTTTGCTAAGCGTATTTGTGCTCAAAAGAAATGGAATGAGACCCCCTACATCCCTGGACCAAGTTTCAACTCAGTCGGACAACGTTTGCTAGGTGTTTGTCCTTGGGGAGTCTTAGTCAGTGAAAACAACAATTTTAATTGCTAAGCTTGACATTGTAAAAATGTAATTTTTGAGCAAATTGGGTAAAGTAAAGGTGGAAGATGATGATAAATACCATTCCTAACCTACCCAAACCTCCTTCTAACCTTTATTTACCCCCTAGACACGTAACCCACTCAAACCCTCATGCCCCCTAAGGGGATTTGCGCCCCTCCTCATGTGTAAACTATAGAAATTGCATTTTTATGAGTTGTGGGCCCCTCCCTCTAGTGGTGCGCCCTTCCTAGCCTTCCACCTCACTCCTAAGCTCGGTCCCACTCCCTCCAACTCATTGCCACTTCACCAATCCCTGCACAAACCCTAAAGTTGCACCCTCCCTCCTTGAGATCATCAACTGGGCTATGGTTTTGACACTTGACATTGATCCAAGAGGGGTCACTTTGCCTTTCAAGGTATAAATAAGAGCCCTCTCACCCTCATTTCTTCATCGTCCCTTGAGCTACTATTATGCTACCATTTTCTTGCCTCATCTCTCTCTCATCTTTCATCTTGCTTTCATTCCATATTGCTCTACTTTGGAGAGGAGTTTGGAGCAATTAGTTGTTGCAACCTCCTCATTGATAATAAGAAAGGCTTTGGAGGATTTTGGAGTGCAAAGATTTTGTCTTGGTGCTTCCATGGATTTGAGGTGACCTTGTTCCTTTGTGTATTTTGTGGAATATTGAGTAGAGTTCATAAGTAAATTAGTTTGCTTAGATAGGTTTAACAATAGTGTAGTTGTTGACCTAAATGTGTTGGATAGCTAATGATATAAACTAGTTTATGTTATTTGTTTATGCAACTCATATCTACTCTTATCTCACATTGTGCTTCAATAGTTGCAGGTTGTTTCAAGGGTTTTGTTGGGAAAGCTTCAAGCTAGAAGTTACTCTCATAGCTCACTCAAACTTCTTAGTCTTTTCCCTTTCATTTTCTGTCATATTCATATTCACATTTTGGTTGCTAACACTCTTAGATAGGTCATTTTATTATCTAAATTTTTTGATATTTGTATGCAGAAAATTTCTGTTGAAAAACATAATTTTTCTTAACTTTCCTGGGTGTGTTGCAGCATTTCCAGCAAGCAATAGTTTGCTGGTTTTTGTAGGTTCTCGTCAAATTAAGGGTATATGTTGCCCATTTTCAGTCACAACACACTCCAAGGACCCCCCTTTTGATTGGGTAACAACACCCAACTATTCCTCTATCACTTCTAAGCATTGTAGCAAGCCCAAAGGGGGTCCCCAAGTGGCTTGCCTTCTCTTTTAATTTTCTGTTTTTGTAAAGCTTATTAGTGCCTACATCTTGGGTGAGAGTTTGGCATAGCCACCCCCCAAAATTGTAAGGCTAGGTGTTAGTTTAATTTTTTGCATTTTTTATTCTTTGCCCCACTTGTCATTAGGACAAGGTTGTGTGGCTAGATTGCTTTAGCTTTAGTTTAGTTTATTTTCCAACCCCCTTTGGCACAAAATAGGAAAGCTTGCCTCCAACTTGTGCCATTGTGAGTGGTTTGTATTTCTGTTTTTCATTTCAAGTTTTACATTATTTTGCCTACACCTTGGATGTGAAGTTGGCTTAGCCAACCCCCAAAATAGTATGGCTAGCTTAGTTGTCTATTTCTAAAGTTTATGCTCATGGATTAAAATCATCTAGAAGCAGGTCTCACATAACTAAATGCTTCACGTAGTTTAATAGGGTCTACCCCCCTTGGCTTCTCTAGAATTGAGCCTAGACGAAAGAAGTCTAGATCGAGGTGACAGTGGGTCTAGACTTAGGTTTGTGCCTCCAAGGACACACCAAGTGGATTAGAGACTTCTCCACGATTGTAGGTGTGTATAAGGACGACAACATGGTACATCAAACATCGTTACAGAAATATGATATTTGTCCCAACTCCTGAGTCATAATTCCTCATAAGATAATACAAAATCACATCAAAACAAAAATAAATGTATCTCATGAGATGATTATCATGACGCATCTAGATACTAAAATTCTACAATGCTAATCCTGATGCACTAAGATATCAACGATTCCCTCTACCCCTTTTACGGGAAAAGGTCATCGCTGACGCTTTTCCTCTAGAAGCAGCGGGTGGACGTGTTGAGGTTGAACCTGAGGTGGAAGGTGCAACTCATGGGGATAAGGTGGAAGATGGAGTGGGATGTCTTCCACCTCTTCTCCTTGTTGTCGTCATTATACATACCTACAAGCGTGGAGAAGTCTCCAACCCACTTGGTGTGTCCTTGGAGGCACAATGCCTAAGTCCAAACCCATTGTCACCTCGATTTGAACTTCTTTCGTCTAGGCTCACTCCTAGGGAAGCCAACGGGGGTAGACCCTACTTACTATGTAAGCTGATTAATGTGATCTAGGAGTTAATTTTAGTTTATTAAGTTAGGGGGAGACTAACCTATATGACAAGCAGCAATGCAAATGCAAAGCTTTAATGACAAGCAGACCTTTCTCTACAAGCACAACTAAGACTAGCGCCTAAAGATTGGGTAAAGGGGGTCAATCAAGTCTATACAACAAAAATACAAAGAATAATTAAATGATCTAATTACAATGAAATAAGAATATAACTTTACACTTGAGATAATTACAAGCTGAAATATACAAATGAAATATAACAAGGATAAACTCACAATGAAACTAGCAAATTAGATAATTGCACAACATATACAAAGGAATTCAAAGAACCATTAGATCCAATACACAATGAAGCAAAACATATCCACAAATGAGACAACAGAACTTAACTTAACTTGGAAGTAACTTGTAAGTGAGAACCAGTGCGCAACTTTGGAAAAGAGGAGACTTGGAAGTAAATTACCCAAATAATGATGGTGCGCAATCTTTAGAAATATATCACTTGAAAGTAGTGTAAAATTTCAGGCCCCAACCCAGTTTTAGTCTCGCTGATTTTTCAGCCAATGTTTAATGCCCAAACCCAGTTCTATAAAAACAAATAAAACTCAGCAGAAAATAATTTTCAGAACTGAAACATGAGGATTCTGAACTTCGGTTTTAATGCAGAAATAAAATATCAGCAGCACATAAATTCAGAAAATTATAACACGAAGATTTGGTCTAACAGCGACCCTGGAAAAACCCACAAGGGGAAAACCAATGAGAGAGGGAGATTTTTATTATTTAGGAGCTTCAAAGAAATACTGTTACAACATGTTCATCTTCAGAAATTTTAATGACAAACTCATCTCGATAACCGTGCCAAGTCTTCACAAAGGAAAATGAGCCAAACTCCTCAAAACTCTTTCCAGAATTTTCTGCAATAAATTACAAGTTTGCTCCTCGATCTCTGTGCCTCCAAATGGTTGTACGGCTACCTAGAAATCTATGCCAACAGCGTCAACAATTTTTTGGGTGCATTAATGGTTGTACGATCACCTTGAAAACCGTGCCAAACTTTCCAAAAACACCACATCAACCTGCCTTGATTTTTGTGTCAAGAAAGGACTGTACGGACCTGTACAGAATCCGTACGGTATGGCCTGAGTACGGTTGTCTGTCCCTCCTCAAAATCTGTGCCAAAGTACAGTTGTACTGACTGATAAATCCATATTGTACGGACATAAATAAATGTTGTTTTATTCCTCGATTTCTATGCATACAAAAGACTGTACGGACCTTGAAATTCGTGATGTACGGCCTCTTGTATATGTTGAACTCCTTGCCTCGATTTCTATGCCAGTATTCCGCCTTGGAATGTGTGCCCTAGCTCTCAGAAATGGCCTCTTTCTTGCTGCTCGAAAATGCTCTCCCTCTTGCTCTCTCAACAATGAATGAACAACCCAACAATGGGTGCGCCCTCCAGCCCTAATCGACCTCATGAGGTAGGTGAGGAGCTTCTTAATCCAACGGTTGAGATTGGATTAGATGAGTGGTTGAGATTGAGTGTCTCTTCACTCACCCTCACTAAAGTCATAAAGTCACCTTTTAATTTGCATCTCACAAATTAAATGACTAGGGCCCACATTAGGCACTTTCTCACCCGTTAGGTGCCTAGGGATGAGAAACACTTGCCTAGGTACTTTTTAATTAAAAATTTTAACACTCCCTCTTACCGAGGAAAGTGTTACTCACCACTCCAAACTTGTCCCTGAAAAATACAAACTTGCCTCTGCCCAATGCCTTGGCTATGTCTGCAACCTACTCCTCTATAGATATGTATTGTAGCTCCACAACTCCTCTCTGAGCATAGTCACGATGAAGTGATAACGAATCTCAATATGCTTAGACCGATCATGAAAAACTGGATTCTCCGAGAGTTTGATGCAACTCTGATTATCACAGTAAATCACAGTAGGCCTCAACTGCACATCGAACAATCCCACCAGCAACTTGCGAAGCCAGAGGGCCTCACAACTGGCCTGACTGGCTGCCATATACTCAGCCTCTGCAGAACTCAAAGCCACTGACTTTTGCATCCGACTGAACCAAGACACAACTGTTGAGCCCAATCTGAAACAACACCCTGAAGTACTCTTCCTGTCACTAACACATCCTGCCCAATCCGAATCTATATAGCCAACCAAATGAACTCCATCTCCTCTCTGATACGCCAGACCATAATCTACCATACCACAAAGATACCTGAACACATGTTTTGCTGCCACCCAGTGCACTCTCCTAGGCTCTACCATGAACTGACTGAGAGTGTTGACAGCAAAACAAATATCTGGCCTGGCATTGACCAAATACATCAATGACCCGTTCAACTGACGATATAAACTGGAATCCACCAATTGTGACTCAGAAGCATGAAGTTTCTTCCAATTGGTAATCATGGGAGTGGTTATGGGCCTACAATCCTCCATCTAAAATCTGCTCAGAATGTCACACACATACTTACCCTGTCCCAGGAAGATGTGTCCAGGCTCCTGCCAAACCTCCAATCCCAAAAAGTAGTGCATCAATCCGATATCAGTCATCTCGAACTCTGAAGCAAGGCTCTCCTTGCAGTTCTTGATGAGTCTCTCTACCCCTGTAATGAATAGATCATCCACGTATAGCAAAGAATGAGAGGATCCTCTCCAACCACAATGTAGTATAGGTTGGGATCTGGCTCACTCTTCTCAAAACCCAACTGCTGCTAATAGGCATCCATCCTCGAATACCAAGCTCTGGGAACTTGTTTCAGCCCATACAATGCCTTCTTCAGTCTACACACATGAGAGACTCTCTCATGCACCTCAAAGCCCAATGGTTGCTCAATATATACCTCCTCCTGTATAAGACCATTCTGAAATGAGGTCTTCACATCCATCTGGTGGATCTTCCAACCCATCTCTGCTGCAATGGAGATCACTGCCCTGATCGAAGTATATCTAGCAACCAGCGCAAAGGTCTCATCATAGTCGACTCCCTCAACCTGTGAAAACCCCTGAGCCACAAAGCGAGCTTTGTACTTCTCAATGCTGCCATCTGCAGCACGCTTTAGTTTATAGAGCCACCTGGAAGTCACCACTGACTTCCCCTCAGGTCTAAAAACAACTTCCCAGACATCGTTCTTCATGATGGAATTGTACTCTTCCATCATGGCATCTCTCCAAACCTATCTACCAGAAGCCTCCTCAAAAGTGGAAGGCTCAAACTCCCGAATACTGCTCACCATCGCGATGTAGCTGCAAAACCTCTCAGGAGATTTACTCTCCCTCACTGCCTGTCTGGGATTCCCCACCGAACCATGTGCCTCCCTCAAAGTATCCTGAAGCCACTTGGGCTTCCTCCTCTCTGAAGTAGTGTCCCGTGGAGGGGACTCTCCCTACTCAACCCCATCTCCTAAAGACAGTGATCCTGAAGTAGACTATGGACTACTCGATCCTGAAACCAGTGGACCAGTAGCCTGCAAACCTGAATCATGTGGCCCTCTCACCTGTGAACCTGTCGTCCCCAAAACTGGTGGCCCCGAACTCTGTCTCACTACAGTCTGCTGTGAACTCACCTGAATCTGAGGTGAAGACTACTCACCCTTCTCTGTCCCTCTAGACTTCCTAAAGGCTTTGTCCTCCTCAAATCTAACATCCCTCCTCAAGACAGTCTTCCTCGAGGAAGGAAGGTATATACGGAAAGCCTATGAAGTCTCACTGTACCCAACAAATATCCCTCTCTCTGTCGTGGGCTCCAGGTTTGTCCTCTTCTCATAAGGGACATGTGAATAAGTGATGCACCAAAAAATCCGAAGGTGCCCCACCTCAGGCTTATTCCCATAAAAAACCTCCTCAGGAGTCATGCTCCCCACAGCCTTATGAGGACTCCTATTCTGCAGATAAACTGCAGTGTAGCATGCCTCAGCCCATAGAAATAGTGGCAGCCCTTGATCATGTAGCATGGCTCTCGTATCCCCAACAATGGCCCTGTTCTTCCTCTCTGCAATCCCATTCTGTTGTGAGTTGTAAGGAACAGTCAACTCTCTCCTGATGCCCTCAACTACACAGAAGTCCATGAACTCCTTGGAGGTATACTCACCCCCATTGTCCGTCCTCAGAACTATGATTTTCTTCCCTGTCTAGTTCTCCACAAGAGCTTTGAACTCTTGGAACCGACTGAAGACCTGTCCTTTGGTCTTCATGAAGAAAATCCAAGACTTCTGTGAGAAGTCATCAATGAATACAACATAGTATAGAAAACTAGTCAACGATGCCGAAGACATCGGGCCACATACATCTAAATGTATAAGATCAAGAATCCCTGCTGCTCTATTGTCACTACTTGGAAAAACACTCTTGGTGTACTTTCCCAAAGCACACCCCTTGCACAACTCATGACACTCTGAACTGAAATTTGGAACTCTTGTCACCATCTCCTCAGAACTCTCAAAGCCCCATGGTGCAAATGTGCCATCCTCCTGTGCAATAGCTCACATATGTCACTGCTGCTTGTAGTATGAATCAATGCTCTCGTTGGCTGGAACATAAGCTTGTACAGCTTCTCATGTCTAGTCCCAATCACTTTGGCCGAAGTGATACTAGACCCCTTTGGGTAAAGGAGCACATGTCCATCACGGAATAAGACCTCATAGCCCCTCTCCTAAATAGCATAAATTGACACTAAGTTCTTCTTCAAGCCTAGAACATATAGAACCTCTGTCAAAGACATGGGAGGCAAAGACTCCCTCTGAAATGATATAGTCCCGCAACCAATTGCCTTGACCTCCCAGTCATCTCCAAGCACTACCTCAACATCTCCAATCTGTGCGAGGTCTGTCAAGTGCTCACGAACCCCTGTCATATGGCGAGAGGCACCACTGTCAATATACCAAGTATTTGAATGAGTGGTCCTCGTGGATAGACACACAACCAAGGAAAACTCCTTGTCAAACTTGGTGGAAAACTCTTCCACCGCTGCTGAAGCTACTGTTTGTTTCTTCTTCTTCTTAGGGCTTCTTTCCTCCCTTTGGACCCTTTTTGAACTTCTTCTTGCTAGTGTTAGCAAGAGCCACATTCTCCTCCTCATGACCTGTAGATGAACTGCCATGTACATAACCACTCCGGGTCTCCTCCTGAACAAAGTCATCCCAAAGACGTTCCCAGTTGGGAAGCTTCTCTCTAGCAACAATGCCCTCCACAAAAATAGCCCATTGTTTGGAAACTCCATTCAATGTTGTTCTCACAAGCTCACTGTCAACTATGGCCTCCCCCACAGCTCCAAGCTCATCTCTCACATGTGTCAGTCTAGTAAGGTATGTGACCACATTTTCAGCCTTGGTCATTTTTATGTTCTTTAGTTTTTCCCTCAGAACCATCTTTCGGTTCTCATTAGTACTCAGGTACAATTTAGTCAAAGACTCCCCCATCTCATAGGCATTTCCCTTCCCCGTCAAGTGAGGAATCAAATGGTCCTTGATGGCATCAAGAATAATCCTCTTAGCCTTGATACTCTTCTTAGTGTAAGTTGCAAGAAGAGTAGCATCAGTAGGTACCACCACAGGATGAGTTGCGGTATTTTCCAAAATGTCCCACAACTCATTTTCTTGCAACAGCAAGATCATCCTCTCCTTCCAAGCACCAAAATTTGTTGCCCCATCAAGTCTGTCCTCAACTCTCAAACCTGTAGCCATTGACCCTTTTCTGTTGAAAATGACAAATTCAAAATTTTGCCCTGTGAAGTGACTGTTGTCCCAACTTTTTGACTTGCTAAAATATCTCTGCTTCTCTTAACTCGGTTCTGATACCATCTAAAATTTTAGACCCCAACCCAGTTTCAGTTTCGCTGATTTTTCATCCAATGTTTAATGCCCAAACCCAGTTTTATAACAAATGAAACTCAGCAGAAAATAATTTTCAGAACTGAAACATGAGGATTCTAAACTTCGTCTTTAATGCAGAAATAAAATATTAGCAACACATAAACTCAGAAAATTATAACATAGAGATTTTTGGTCTAACAGCGACCCTGGAAAAACCCACAAGGGGAAAACCAGTGACAGAGGGAGATTTTTATTATTTAGGAGCTTCAGAGAAATTCTGTTACAGTATGTTCATCTTCAAAAATTTTAATGACAAACTTATCTCGATAACCGTGCCAAGTCTTCACACAGGAAAATGAGCCAAACTCCTCAAAACTCTTTCTAGAATTTTTTGCAATAAATTACAGGTCTGCTCCTCGATCTCTGTGCCTCCAAATGGCTGTACGGCTACCTAGAAATTTGTGCCAACAACTTCAGCAATTTTCTGGGTGCATTAATAGTTGTACGACCGCCTTGAAAACCGTGCCAAACTTTTCAGAAACACAACACAGCAACCTGCCTTGATTTCTGTGCCAAGAAAGGATTGTACGGACCTGTACGGAATCCGTATGGTATGGCCTGAGTACGGTTGTCTGTCCCTTCTCGAAATCTATGCCAAAGTACGACTATAAGGACTAATAAATCCGTACGATACGGACAAAAATAAATGTTGTTTTGTTCCTCGATTTCTGTGCATACAAAACACTGTACGGATCTTGAAATCCGTGTTATATGGCCTCCTATATATGCTGAACTCCTTGCCTCGATTTCTGTGCTAGTATTCTACCTTGGAATGCATGCCCTAGCTCTCAGAAATGGCCTCTTTCTTGCTGCTCGAAAATGCTCTCTCTTGCTCTCTCAACAATGAATGAACAACCCAACAATGGGTGCGCCCTCCAACCCTAATTGACCTCATGAGGTAGGTGAGGAGTTTCTTAATCCAACGGTTGAGATTGGATTAGATGAGTGGTTGAGATTGAGTGTCTCTTCACTCACCCTCACTAAAGTCATAAAGTCACCTTTTAATTTGCATCTCACAAATTAAATGACTAGGGCCCACAGTAGGCACTTTCTCACCCCTTAGCCACCTAGGGATGAAAAACACTTGCCTAGGTACTTTTTAATTAAAAATTTTAACAAGTAGATGTGCCCAACTAAAAAGTAACTTAACTTGCAAGATAGATAAATAGTTGTAAAGTAAAGTGCAAGAAAGTAAAAATACACAACTTAGATTAAGATGAATAAACTTGAAAAGTGACAGTTGTGAAGTAAATTTTAGAAGAGTTTTAAGTCTTAGTTAAACTAGGTGAGGATGCAAGCCTAGACTATGTGTCTACCCCTAAACTCTTACCACTTTGACCAAAATGATTGTTGGGTGCTCAAGAAGAAGGGCAAGCAAGGCCCTTCCCTAGCTCCACAGGTCAACCCGGAATGCTTGGGTGCTCAAGCAGGGAGGACACTTAGTGTCATGAAGCCGTCACCGACTTACACCTCTTGTAGCTTCCACAACTCACCCTTTTTGATGGTGAAAGTTGTACCAGTTTGGGTGCCTAGTTACTAGATATGATTACTTTCCCAACAACAAATGAGTTACTCCCCTACTTAATCTAGGTGTGGTTACTTCCCAAATAACAAAGATATTAACACATTATACAAGTTATACAAGCCTTACGATATTGCATGGATTAGCTAGGCCAAATCACTTTGCAAGGTGTAGGCAAAAGTGAATTAAAGCAAGTAAATTGACTTGGAAAAGTAAAATAATTGCACCTAGCCACACAACCTTGTCTTAAAGACAAGTGGGGCAAAAGAATTAAAATGAGACTTAGCAACCTCAACAAAGGCACAAGGAKAAGGGCAAGCCTACCGATTTTGTGCCAAAGTGGGTGTGAAAAAAAAAGGTTTAACTTGAAACAATAAGCAAGTAAACCTAGCCACTATGATGTCCTGTTCCCAAGAGTATGCCAGCAGGGAGTGACTTAGTAGTCTATGTGTTCCCGTAAACTATAGTCAGACACAAACAGGGAACAAAAGGGAGAAATAAGGGTGATTTGGTGGCTAAACGATGATTTAAGCCAAAAAAGCATAGGAAAAGTCACTTAAGCCTAAGTCAACGAAGAATTAGAATGAAAAGATGCTAAAAGGGGACTTAATTAATTAATTATTCACCTTAGGAGGAAAAGCGCCTAGTTTAAGTGAGGTCAATGGTGAATTAGATCGGGAAGAATATAAAGGGAGGAATTCGACCTAATTCCTCATTATGCATTGTTATGATTTGATGTTGAGAGTTCCCAGAGGAGGAAGAGATTCGACTTCTACAGTTTTGTGGATTTCTGGAGGAAACCACCACCATTGATAGGTTTCGATGTTGAGACACACACCCTAGCCCATTGGAGATACCATCCAGGTATTTCACCGTGTTATTCAGGAGTATCAAGTTATCAGTGTTGCGCAGCTCAGCCAGTGGGGGCGCAAGTCAAATAGAGGGTTTGTGTAGTTGCACGAGATCAGAGCTCGGATTGCAGTTTCCTTCCGATCCAGTTGAGATCCAACCAAGGTGCATAGATTGAGCCACTTTCCATTAGATTCAGACAATGGAATCCTTTAGAGTGCATCATTCAGCCATTTAGGGCGCAGCTCTTTTGGAAGGACAGTTGGGGTTATAGATGGAGCATTAGAGAAGATCTGGGGAAACCCTTCCGACCCAGTTCCGCATTTGGCGAGGCCATCGTTTTGAGTCCTATAGCAGCCGATTCCATTGGTGGAATCATTTGGGGTGCATCCAGGGAGCCAGGAAGTGTGCAGACCCCCAGGGGACGAGATCCGAAGCATCAGAGGCCAGATCTATCATCCGGCAGTCACCGGTATCATTCTAGAGGCCAGGGCGCTTCTATTGGGACAGTTTCCAGCTCATTCCGATGGGTATAACCTTCCGGACGAGTTTTCCAGTTTGTAGCGGTTACCATGCTACTCCGGAACCGCCGATTTTGTCGATCTATCTGTGCATGCATCAGATCTTCCTTCATCATCTGATCACGGGTATTTTATGTTATTTGCTTGTATTCCATTGACGATCCATGAGGTCTAACTGAAGACTATCTTCTATATTTCCAATATTTCATTGTATTTCCATGCTTGGATCTCATAATACATATTATTGGGTGGTTGATGTTCCTTATTTCCACATCATCATATATATATGATTACTGTTTAAACCATAACATATAACATGCACATGCAACAACCACAAAACATCTCAAGCACATAACTAAAACGCATCTAGAAACCCCCAGAGTATCAAATCTGAAGATAAAACGCATTTAGAAACCCCCAATGTATTAGATCTGTGAGACAGAACACTAGATCCGTAGTAGATATCTTGATTAGCGAGATTACGGATATTTCAGTGGTATCAAAGCTTTAGTCCTGCCATCCTGTGACTAAAGACGATGAGTACAGCAGAAGACCCAGATGGTCGTGAGCACGTAGGTGACGAATATGTCACTTACAACAGGCACAAGGAAAGAAGGCCTAGGCCTGACTTTCCTCCTTTCCCTCCCAGTTCAGAGGAAGAGGAAGAGGCACACAGAGAAGCAGAGAGAAGGGCAGAGCGTGAGGCTAAGCGAGAGGTAGAAAGGATGCTAGGAGACAAATATGAGCGACCAGAGGGCAGTGGTAAGGCCCCCATGGAACCAGATGCCGCCTTCATGCAGGTTATCAGTGATATGTTGGTCAATCAGCAGAACATGTCTCAGTCCTTGGCTCAGGTGGTTGATAGATTGGCTATGGTGGGCATCCCGAGCACACAAGCCCCACATGCAGCACATGGGAACTCAGGGGCAGGCAGTAGACCCCAGTCACCCACTCACGCATACACCTCTGCGAGTAGGATTCCCCGACCTTTGTTTTCCAGTTTCTAGAGGGCACCCCCTGTAGCAGCACAGATGTCGATAGCACAGAGCCACCCACTCACGCAAAAGACATTGCAGAGTATCGGAGGGAGTATGCAGCATTGGGTCGTGACTTCCATCGAGATATGACCTTAGTCGAGTATTGTGGACTCAGACTCAGGAACCGCCCCAAAGAGCCACAGAGAGGAGGGTCGCAGTAGCAACAGGGGCATAACATTGACTTCATCTGAAAAGTTGGTAAACTCACCATACCTTCTTTCGACAGATCGTCCAAATGCACCGCCAGAGCTTGGGTACAAAAGCTAGACACCTACTACAAGCTCAACCAAATGACCAAGTTAGAAGACATCAGTTTCGCTACCTTACACTTGGAGGGTGAGGCACACGAGTGGTGGTATCATGGATTGGTGACATTGGGCCACATTCGCATCACCTCCTACAGAGAGTTCACAGAGAGACTAATGGATAGATTTGACAGGAGGGATCCAGAGAACCATTTCAGAGATCCTGCCCAGTTGAGACAAACTGGCACAGTAGAGACATTCATCTCAAAGTTTCAGAGGGTAGCAGTGGTAGTGACAGATATATCTGAGCCCCGACTGATCATGTTATTCACAGAAGGGCTCACAGAACCCTTGAGAGGATGGGTGAAGGCATATCGGCCTCACACCTTGCAGCATGCCATCCGACGCACTAGAGATTTGGCGGACTCCGTGCCAAAAACTAAACCCTTTACCAAACCCTTTGTACCACAGAGAGACAAGGATCAGAAGAATCCTCAAAGGGAATGGAAGGGTAAGCCCAAGCTGGATGATGATATGAGACGAAAGTTGATGAGGAAGAAGCTTTGCTTCTCTTGTAGAGACCCTTGGGTCCCAAGGCATAGATGCCTGGGAAAGGGACAGCTCCACTACATTGAAGTGGAATTAGGCAGTGAGGAGGAGGATGAGGATATCGGGGCACAGGCAGACAGTGATTCAGAGGATGAGACCACTTAGGAGCCAGAGCAGCAATCGAAGAAACCTCAGATGCCGGCAGGGGCACAGGCCAAGGAGGAGACAAAACCTCATAGAGAGGTGAAGGGGGGAACCATAACCACCCTTTCAGGAGTACCCAAGTAAAACATGTTGAAATAATGTAACTGCGAAGAGCATTCTTATTATTTTGTTATTGGATTAAATCCCCATTGTGGATTAATCATGTCATTATTATTATTTTTATTATTAGGTTAAATCCCCATTGAGGATTAACCAAGTCGGTAATTGTATAAGGACCAAATCCCCTTTTGCGGATTGGTCATAGGACAATTATAATGTAAAGAATAAGAAGTCGGCCCCAGCAGTTATAATGAAAGGTCGGCCCAGCCAGATTTAATTAAAGGTGGATTTATCCACCCAGTATGAGAGGTCGGCCCAGCCAGTTGGTGACTCTTCACACGTGCCAGATTAGTATAAATAAGAGGCTAGCGCCTCACTT
>JASDQU010102385.1:201753-213584 GCA_032191745.1 Picea mariana
TTGGAGGAGGATTTTCTGTATTGGTTGAGTTATCTCTTGAACTCTTGATAAGCTATTTATGATAAGGAAGTTTTTGCTGGGTTTTCTTCCCCTAGAGGGTTTCCCAGGATAAATGTTGTGTCTATTGTGGATGTGTATTTCTCAGTGATCTTGTGCTTATTATGCTCTTATCTTTTTGAAATGCAAAGAACTATAATAATAGCATAAACATTAACAAAACACTCTCAGGCTCAAGGGCCTTGTACAGGGGCAGCGCATGACATCCTTAGTTGATGGTGGGGCCACCCACAACTTCATAGATGCGTCCTTAGTAGCCAAGAGGGGGTTACGCACTGAGAAGTTTGAGGGATTCCACGTAGCAGTGGCAGATGGATACATGATGACATGTTTGGACATGATCCCATACCTAGAGGTCAAACTAGGCAACTACACCTTGACAGACACCTTCTATGTAGTTGACCTATCAGATACGGATGTAGTGTTGGGGGTACAACAATTATATTCATTGGGGGAGATCGGATTCAACTATCAGACGTTGACCATGAGCTTCAGAGATGCCAGTGGATCGAGAGTTGTGCTGAGAGGCATGTCTACAGGGGCACCTCGAGTCGTATCAACAAAGAGGATGGAACGGATCTTTCATCACGGTGATGTGCCTTACGCAGCAGAGTGTTTGATCACCACGCGGAAGGATTCAGAGGGTAGGGAGCATTACCACCCACAGATCAGAGAGCTTCTGGGTCAGTATGAGCCAGTATTTGGGCCAATACCACCAGGGAGACCGCCCGACAGGGGATTTGAGCACACGATTGAGTTAGAGGCAGGGGCTACACTAGTGATCATAGCGCCCTATAGGCACCCCAAGAAATTCAAGGACGAGATTGAGAAAGAAATCAAAGAATTGCTTGCAGTGGGGCACATCAAGCCCAACATGAGTCCTTTTGCATCTTTGGTCATTCCAGTACTGAAGAAGGATGGCACGTTACGGATGTCCATCGATTACAGAGCACTCAACAAGAAAACGACCAAGAATCAACACCCCATCCCATGCATAGATGAGCTGATGGACGCGTTACATGGGGCAGTTTTCTTCACTAAGATTGATCTACGGTCAGGATACCATCAGATCAG
This sequence comes from Picea mariana, assembly GCA_032191745.1. Taxonomy (NCBI): domain Eukaryota; kingdom Viridiplantae; phylum Streptophyta; class Pinopsida; order Pinales; family Pinaceae; genus Picea; species Picea mariana. Next base: position 202,885 of record JASDQU010102385.1, read on the forward strand.
CATCAAGGAGCAGGACATTGAGAAGACAGCATTCCGATAACATTTCGGACACTTTCAGTTCTTGGTCATGCCGTTTGGATTGACCAACGCACCAGCCACTTTCCAATCTTGCATGAACCATATCTTTAGAGGACGGTTGAGGAAGTACCTTTTGGTATTCTTTGATGATATACTGATCTACAGCAAGACATGGGATGAGCATCTGGCACATTTGGGGGAGGTCTTGGATATTATGTAGGCACAGTCATTATATGCCAAGGAGTCCAAATGTGAATTTGGCATGAGAGAACTACTGTACTTAGGGCATATCATCAGTGAGCAAGGAGTACAGGTTCATCAGGAAAAGATCAGGGCCATTTTGGATTGGCCATCGCCCAAGAACCTGACGGAGCTAAGAGGATTCTTTGGGTTATGCAGTTACTACATGTGGTTCGTCAAGGGATTTTCACAGTTGGGAGCACCACTCACAGACTTGACCAAGAAGGGTGTTTTTCATTGGACAGAGGAGTCACAACAAACATTTGACAAAATTAAGGAGGTTATGAGCACATGCCCCGTTCTAGCCCTTCCAGACTTCTCGCAGTCGTTTGTCTTAGAGTGCGACGCATCAGGGGTGGGGATTGGAGCAATTTTGATGCAAGGGGGCCACCCCATTGTGTTTGAGAGCAGGAAGCTCAACGAGTCGGAGAGACTCTATCCTATTTATGACAAGGAAATGCTAGTGATCATGCATGCCTTAACCAAATTCAGGCAATATCTAGTAGGCAACAGATTTGTAGTGAAGACTGATCATAACAGTCTCAAGTATTTCCTAGATCAAAAAGACCTCAGCGAGAGACAGCAAAAGTGGGTCTCAAAGATCCAAGGCTTTGACTTTGACATTGAGTATGTCAAGGGGAAAAGGAATATCGTAGCAGATGCCTTGTCCAGGAGGCCAGCAAGATGTTCGATGATGGACATTTGTACAGATTGGAAAGCTCATTTGTTGTAGTACTCCAAAAACAAATTTGCTTGAGGTGATGGATGGACAGGGGATTGATGATAGATACCGGGTTCTTGATGACGTCATTTTCTACAAGGACTGGATCTACCTGGTTCCAAAATCTACCCTAAAGGGGAAAATTCTAAAGGTGTATCATGATTCGCCTACAGCAGGGCATCAGGGGTACTTCAAAACATATAGGCAGATCAGGGAGAGATTCTCATGGAAGGGTCTCAAGGATGATGTGTTGAAACACATCCAGGAGTGCACGACTTGTCAGCAGAACAAGTCCGAGCAGACACACCCCGCAGGGTTGCTACAGCCTCTACCCATTCCAGAGCAGAAATGGGAGATCATTCTATGGATTTCATTATAGGCCTTCCTTGAGTGCAGGCCAGGGACTATATATTTGTGGTGGTCAACAGGCTGACCAAATTTGCACATTTCTTTGCCATACCCACAGACTATAAGGCCATATAAGTAGCAGAGTTGTTTTTTAGGGAGGTATTCTGATTGCATGGTTTACCCAAGTAGATAGTCAGTGATAGAGATGGGCGCTTCATCAGTGCGTTCTGGCAGGAGCTTTTCAGGTTGACAGGCACAGAGCTAGCTACGAGTACCAGCTACCACCCACGGACAGATGGACAGACAGAGATCGTCAACAAATGGGTGGAGGGGGATCTAAGGAACTATGTGGGGGGGCAGCAGCGCACATGGGTGAGTATTGCTACAACACAACTTACCATATGTCTATAAGGATGTCAACATTCAGGGCATTGTATGGGTACGATGCAGCCTCCTTTATGGAGACTGTGTTTGGGGACAGCAGGGTCCCAGGGACCAAAGACTGGGTGGAGGAGAGTCAGAGGATTCTGCAGGCAGTGAGGGAGAACTTGCAGACGACTCAGAACCAACAGAAGATCTATGCAGACCGACACAGAGTCGAGCGCAGTTTTGAGGAAGGGGATTTGGTTTTTTTGCAATTACAGCCATACAAACAATCTTCCTTGAAGAGAAGCGGAGTAGAGAAGCTGAAGCCAAAGTTTTATGGGCCATACAGAGTCATCAGGAGGATAGGCAAGGTGGCATATGAGCTAGAGCTACTGGAGTGTAGCAAGATTCATAATGTGTTTCACGTCTCTTGCCTTAAAAAGGTCGTGGGACAACACATTAGTATTTCAGAGGAGTTGCCACCCTTGGATGAGGAGGGCCAGTTGGAGCTAATGCCGGAGGAGGTACTAGAGCAGAGAGAGCACAGGTTGAGGAGCAGGATCATCAGGGAGTGCTTGGTTAGATGGAGGGGTCTTCCAGTGGAGGATGCCACATGGGAGGGAGAGCATATTTTGCAGCACCCAGGATTGATGTTGCTCGAGGACAAGCAATCTCGGGAAGGGAGGACTGTGATGTCCTGTTCCCAAGAGTAGGCCAGTAGGGAGTGACTTAGTAGTCTATGTGTTCCCGTAGACTATAGTCAGGCAAAAACAAGGAACAAAAGGGAGAAATAAGGGCGATTTGGTGGCTAAACGATGAATTAAGCCAAAAAAGCATAGGAAAGTCACTTAAGCCTAAGTCAACGAAGAATTAGAACGAAAAGGTGCTAAAGGGGGACTTAATTAATTAATTATTCACCTTAGGAGGAAAAGTGCCTAGCTTAAGTGAGGTCAATGGTGAATTAGATCGGGAAGAGTATAAAGGGAGGAATTCGACCTAATTCCTCATTATGCATTGTTATGATTTGATGTTGAGAGTTCCCAGAGGAGGAAGAGATTTGACTTCTACTGTTTTGTGGATTTCTGGAGGAAACCACCACCATTGATAGGTTTCGGTGTTGAGAGACACACCCTAGCCCATCGGAGATACCATCTAGGTATTTCACCGTGTTGTTCAGGAGCATCCAGTTATCAGTGTTGCACAGCTCAGCCAGTGGGGGCGCAAGTCAGATAGAGGGTTTGTGTAGCTACACGAGATCAGAGCTCGGATTGCAGTTTCCTTCTGACCCAATTGAGATCCAGCAAGGGCGCATAGATTGAGCCACTTTCCATCAGATTCGAACAGTGGAATCCTTCAGAGCGCATCATTCAGCCATTTAGGGCGCATCTCTTTTGGAAGGACAGTTGGGGTTATAGACGGAGCATCAGAGCAGATCTAGGGAAACCCTTCCGACCCATTTCCGCATTTGACAAGGCGATCGTTTTGAGTCCTATAGCAGCCGATTCCATTGGTGGAATCATTTGGGGCACATCCAGAGAGCCAGTAAGTGCGCAGACCCCCAAGGGACGAGATCCGGAGCATCAGAGACCAGATCTGTCATCCGACAGTCACCAGTATCATTCTAGAGGCCAAGGTACTTCTATTGGGACAGTTTCCAGCTCATTCCGACAGGTATAACCTTCCGGACGAGTTTTCCAGTTTGTAGCGGTTACTGTGCTTCTCCGGAACCGCTGATTTTGTCAATCTATCCGTGCATGCATCAGATCTGCCTTCATCTTTTGTCACGGGTATTTTATGTTATTTGCTTGTATTCCAATGACGATCCATGAGATCTAACTGAAGACTATCTTCTATATTTCCAGTATTTCATTGTATTTTCATGCTTGAATCTCATAATACATATTATTGGGCAGTTGATGTTCCTTATTTCTGCATGCATCATATATATGATTACTGTTTAAACCATAACATATAACATGCACATGCAACAACCACAAAACATCTCAAGCACATTACTAAAACGCATCCAGAAACCCCCAGAGTATCAGATCTGAAGATAAAACGCATTCAGAAACCCCCAATGTATCAAATCTCTGAGACAGAACACTAGATCCATAATAGATATCCTGATCAACAAGATCAGGGATATTCAGCCACACAACCTTGCCTTAAGGACAAGTGGGGCAAGCAATAGATGCATAAAATAGAAAACCAATCCTAGCCTTACAATTTTGCATGGATTGGCTAGGCCAAATCACTTTGCAAGTTGTAGGCAAACTTCAAAAATTAAATACAAAACAGAAATTTAATCTTTGTAGAGAATGCAAGCCTAAGAGACTCTCTTGGGCTACTTACAATGCTTGGAAAAGAAGAGAGAAAGAAAGGGTATTGAAACCCCTACTTGGGAGGCTCTTTTGGAGTGTTTTGAGGCCCTAAATGGGTAGCACCTCCCCTTGTTCTAGCGAGAACCTGCAAAAAAACAGCAAGCTAATGCTTGATGGAAATGCTGTAAAAAACACTCAAAACAACTCAGAAATTTTTGTTTGTGGAAAACAGAAATTTATATGTAAAATCTGAATAGAAAAAGTATATTTTTAGAGCTTATTTCAGAACAAAAAATCCCTCAAATCAATAGAAAATAATGGAGAAAAGGAACAGAAATTTTTGGAGGCTAGACAGGTAGATTTCCAGATCTGAAATCTACTTGTTCCAACACTTTGGTGACCTGCAAATGGTGCCAAACTTGCTACAAAACCAATCAAGAGGTGAGTAAATCCAATAAACAAGTAAAATACTTTACTAGTTCTATTAAAAATACTATATTAAAACAAATAGAAATACTTCTACTTATTTTACCAAGCAAAATACTTTGCTTTGGATCTCTTAATCTAGGCTAGGTAAACAAGACAAAACACAAGAACATAGCAATATCACCTCAATAAAATATGCATAGCATCAAGAAGACTCCCAATGCCAAGATGGTATTCCTCCAAAGCTTCCTTTCATTCAATAAAAATTGCATGCAAATACTTGCAGCAAACTTACAAGAAGAAATGGGAAAGAGAGAGAGAGAGGAGTGGGAGAGATTTGGGCAGCATAAACTTGCTCTGAGAATGGATGAGAAATGAGGAAGGGTAGACATTCTTTTATACTTAGGAGAGAAGAGAAACCCTTCTTGGATGAATTACAAGTGTCACACATCCAAGAGAAATAGACAAAGTCAAGGAAGAGTCACTTTTAGGGTTTTGGTAGTGAGTTAGGGTTTGAAGGGTGAGGGAGAAAGGGGGAAAACACCTTTTCCTCTGGTCAAACATGAGGGTAGACACCAAGGGGGGCGAAATTAGGGTTTAGGTGGATTTTTCACTTAAACTTTTTATTTCCCATGTGTCACTTTTAGCAAGGGAACACCACTTTAAGTTGTTGGCTAATCAAAGGGGGGTTCTTTAAGTGGAAAATTACTTTTCCAAAAAAGGTTAGGAAACATTTCCTACTCTCTCTCATAACTTTATTCCCTTTTTACATTTTTTGGCATTTTTACTTAGCGAAATTAAAGCAATTAATTGTTGATTCTAGACTGACTTGGACTCCTCATGGACAAAGACCTGGCAAAACTTGTCCAATTGAACTGAAACTTGTTCTAAGGGTGTAGGGAGTCTCTTGCCATTCCGCAACACTCTATAAAATGTCTAGCATGGTCATTTACAATATTCCTAAACCCTAGCCACCCATTGGGCTCAATCATTAGAACGTCTTTCACCACTTTGGAGGATTATTGTGAGTGAAAAACTCAAGGGTAATTAAAAATTACATGAGGATAAAACACACTCGATGAAAGGACTTCCCTAATGATAAAGTCCTAGGTAACTAACTAAAATATGACTCATGCTGACTTATTACATTATTATCCCACACAGGGGAGCGAACATTCCTAATACAAAAAGACGTGTCGGGGGCAAAAATTGCCTTGTAGAACCAGAAGTCTTCAAAAAAAATTGTACCCCATGGTACACAGCTTCATGGTACATGGAGTTGACCCGTAGTCGAAATAGGTGGTCAACACTCCTAATTGGCAGTCTCTAAGGAAGTTGTAGCACTAGCTCAGAAAAACTCTCAATGTCCTCTTGTTGCTCCAAATTTGTCTCTCCTGGAAGTGGAAGATCCTCTGATACCTCCTCCTCCAACTCATCAACATCATGCTCCAACCACTCAGGTGCCTCTTGTTGGTGTTTATATGATTCTCAACTCTTGATAGTTATTGCCTTATGATAATAACAAGATACACTTTTATACAACAGTTATCATAGAATAACTATACACTAAAAATCTCAACTATAATACTGCAGCGGAAATGACAAGATCTAGAAATATTAACCATGCACAATAAACACAAGAACACAAGAGTTTATCGTGGGAAACCCAAACATGGGAGAAAACCCAGCAACCTTTCTCTAAAAGAATTCAGTCCAAGATATTCCCAGTACATCACCATCAATAGCCAAAATACCATACAAAGAAGATCCTCCCCAAGGCTAGCATCACCAAGACCTAGTGCCTCAATAAGATGACCAAGAATAACCAAGTAAGAGCTTATCCAAGTGTGGCGCACCCTCCAAAATACCAGAAAACCAGAAATAGCGAAATTACCAAAAATTGCAGTTGCAACTACCTTGTGCGCACTGCAGAAGGAGTTGGTTGATTGTCCAAATGAAATGAGTCGGTCCTGTATTTATACTAATCTGGGCGCCAGTCTGGGGCCGACTTCTTATTTTTGGGTCTTCAATTTTATTATTATTTTTCCTGTGGGACCGACTTCTCTTCCTGGGTCTTCAACTTCTTCATGGGGCTTCTATAATGGTGTAGATGGGTCTTCTTGTACTTTCTTGTGGAGAATCACTACTCAAAGTTGCAAATCTCCAACACCTCCTCCATGACAGGCGCCTCAGTCTCCACCCTCCACGGATTTGTGGTGTCAATCGAATCCAATGAAATGGCATGAGTGTCCACTGTCGAGTGCTTTGTTTATCTGCTTCAACCACAACCTGAGATTGTAGTAGACATAGACCATGTCATTGAGGCAGTGGACATCTAACCTATAAGAGGGAAAATTTGTAATTAGAGGATGATGTCCCATGGGCATAAACTAAAATTAATGAGGTCATAAAAAATCAAAATTTTAATTTGAACATTTCTAAGATGTTGCGCTTCTTGGAGTGTATCTTTTCAAAGACACTCCAATTGTGCTCACACCCTAAAGAGCTGCAAGTTTGGCTCAGCACCCGAATGGCAAGTTTTTGCAACTCTGGGACTCTACTGCCATAGTTTTCCCACCAAACATCTATAGCAAATAAATGGAAAGGAAAGACAACTAATTATATTCCCATTGAGTAACAAATATTTAATACATAGAAAGGAAAGACATTGAAATTTGAAAGTTTGAAACAAATTTTACTTGTAGCTTACCTGGCATCGTAGTGGTCCTGTCTTGGATAGCCATCCCATACCCAAATGTCCCAGCACTCAACTTATATATCTAAATTTGTTTGGAAATCTTCGAGCGTTCAATAGGAGTCAATGCCATCCTCTGAACACATTGGAAAAATCCATCCATAACCTCTGCAACAAACCTAAATCCACATGCATAAGAGTATGCGGGGTTGAGGTAGATCCCTACCGCATGAATCGGACGATGGAGAGTGTTGTTCCATCGCTCATCAATCACACTCCATATCTCAACTTGTCTAGTGAATCCCTCTTCCCCCTTGTCCTCATAATACCGATGGATATCTTCCTTGGCCCTATCTATGGCCTCATACAAGTAGCCCATTGTGGGCTTCTCACCATCAACCAAGTGAAGAACCTTTACCAAAGGTTCACTGATAGCACACAACTCCTGCACTCCCATCCAAAAACTCTGATTGTGTCTCAAGTTGGGCTATGGCTTTTCCATCCACTTTAGTGCTATAGACACAAGCATTCCACTCATCCAAAAGAAACATCCTCTGCAACTCCAACATAGAATTGTGAAGAGACTAAAGAGCAATGAAGCTTGTCGCAAAATGCGTGATAGCAGGACGAACCAACTCCTTGTTCCCTGTGAACTGTCTCATGAGTGTAAGAACATATGTATGATGATATATATATTGTAACACTCCTAGTCGACTCAAAAATTTCCTTAATCCAAGGAATTTTTCCCATGTCCTCTAGCATCAAATCAATGCCATGGGAAGCACAAGGAGTCCAATATAAGGTATGATACCTCTCCATGAGAAAGTTTTCAACAGGAACATATTTAGCAGCATTGTCCGTAATGACTTGGACAACATACTGCAGGCCTATCTCCTGGACGAAGCTATCCGAAAACTCACATAATAATTGTGCATCTTTAACATATGCAGATGCATCAAGAGATTTGATAAACATTGTCCCCATGGGACAATTAACCAAGAAATTGAGAATGGACTTGCCCTTCCCATTTGTCCAACCGTCTGACATAACGGTGCATCTTGTGATCTCCCATGATTCCCTCAGCTCACCCAATCTCTTTGTGCAATCGGTCTTTTCCCCTTGAAGGAGAGGCCCTCTCAAGTCATTGAAATAAGGTCCCTTGTATGTTGAACCAACAATAGCAGTAGCTTCAAACATGGAATGGTAGAATGGGTTGTTCTTGGCAATGTTGAATGGTATGTCACTCCATAGAAAACATCTACCAACAACCTTGTCGGATTCCTCCTTTTCTTTCACCATCGACCAAATAGAAGGTTTCCTCCTAGGCACTGACCTCAGCACAAAGAAAGGTGAAGATGTTGAGGGGCTAGGCATTGTGGAATGTGAGCCCGAGGATTGGCTTTCCCCCATTCCTGAGGTGTTTCCATATCTATTTGCAAGCTCAAGCCTCATTTATTCCTTTTGATCTCTCCTCTTATTCATATTAAAAATGGATTGATTAGCAATGTGGACAATTTCTGGCGTAGATGTTGTGCAAATCCCCACTTCATTCCCTGGGATTTTGGCAAGGTGGTATTTCAAGCGACTGATGTCGCCAAACATTTCCATACCACATAACTTGCAATTCAACCTCATTTTGTTATGGCCATCATAAGGTAGACCATACTCCCACATTGGGTCCAATTGTTTTGGCATTTTGAAATGTGTGGATCACTGATTAAATTTGTAAACCTATGGGACAAAATAAATGGGGGAATTTAGAATCTAAATCCACAAAAAAACTTCAAAAATGCTACAATTAAAATACCATAGTTGCATAAGTGCTAAATCCTCCATTAAAAAGGGGCAAAAGGAGGTATATCGAATGGACATGCAAACCCTATACTAAATCTTGAAAAACAAAGAAAATGAGGGCACAATTTTGTTTACATACCTGGTTCAATGGATATGGTAGATTGGAGTAGATTCCCACTCCACAAATGTTTACTTGATGGCACCGGAAACTATGGATTTTTCCTTGTTTGCTTGATGGAAAATGGTTACAATATCGTTAGAGCACAAACCCCATAGGCAACATTTGCAAAATGAGCAAATAAAACCCAAAAACCCAATTTTATAAGCCAAAAAGGGGGCGGCGGAATCTTAGCAGGGCGATAATTTCCATCGACCCGCAATAATATCGGAATTTATCGCAATAGTTTCAATTCATCGCGACAAATTCAAATTATCGTATTTATCGCGATAAATTGGGGCGATATTATTGCCGAGGGCCGGTTTGGCGATATCATCGCAATAAATTCAATAATATCGTGATAAGTGTAAACAGTAACACTGATTTTGACTCTATGATGCAGACAACCCTTTGACTAATACAACGATAGAATTCCAGTTTCTTACAGATCTTTGAATTCGTTGATTCAATAGTCTTGTTTTGTGCAGTGGTGTGGGTGGCCTAAGTGGCTTTACTTTGATTGTATCGATCACATAAAGAACACATTCATTTTATTTATTTCTTTCATATTTAGCTGTTGCAAATTGGAATTCTCTCACATTAAAGTATAAACATTCTTATGTCTTTGGTTGCTTGCACACATGCGAAGGACCATTATTTTATGTGTTGATCCGTCATACTAAGACGCAATTTTTTCTAAGTGATTGACAATGCATGAACACTAGGGAATCCCTCATGTGACTAGAAAAAACCAACACGAACGGATGAGTGATAGGCGGTGACTTTGGGCTAATTACTCATTGTTTTCTCTTAGGTTTTCCTAGTTCAGATTTGAGTGATAACACGCTTAAATTCATTAAGACTTGTTGAGGTTCAACGTAGAATTCAGTGAACCTAAATGAATTTAATAAAAACCTTGAAAATCAATGAATTTCTAACCTCATCCTTTAAAATGGTTGAACCCTGTGACTTAGGTTTGGATAGAAGGACGTTTCCTCCTCAATATTCTCGACGTACTCCCTATATCATACTAAAAGAAACATGAACAAGGGAATTTGAGATGATATTTGTGTATGGAATTTGCACCTTGTATTAGCGACACACGAATTCATTGTGGCATCACACATTAGCTATATAAATGCCCACCCTAGGATAACTACAAGGACTTCTACACACTTTTGTTACCCTCATTTGATTACCCTTAAACCATTAAGAGGCCCCCCTTGGTATTGTTAGATTTTAGGGTAAATTGTAAAACAGTGATCTCTTTTAAATTTTAATGATCAAAACAGCTAGATCTGTAGCTCAATCAGAGAACCATGAAGGACAGCAACAATCTTGAAAGAAAACTCTGATCACATGAATATAAACTCAGATCTAACTGATAGTACTCTAAACTAATACAGCTGTAGACAGATCTGATCATAACAGGACTGAAGCACAGATATCAGATCTAATTGTTTAGATTAAACATTTTACCATGGACAGCTTATGTATTCAAAGCATTTTCTCAGATCTATTCAACACTAGACAGTTTTATAAAACAATCAGATCATATCTAAAAGATAAGTAAGATACAACTCTTTAAATGGAACAGCAGACCCATATAAA
>JASDQU010102386.1:2573-22038 GCA_032191745.1 Picea mariana
AAATAAGATGTTTATTGTTGTTAGAGTGTTCAAGAATTGCAGATTTGTTGAGACGACCGTGATGGGTGTCAACTATATGTTCTTTAATATGGGTTCAGATGGAACGACCAGTTTGACGAATGTAAGATTTGCCACAAGAGCAGGGAACTTGGCAAACACCTTGAGAATGAAGCACGTTATGCTTGTCTTTGAGACCTTTAAAAAGTTGTGGAAGAGTCTTGTGAGGATCGCTCTTTGCTTAAATGTCTAGGGGCTAGAATTCAGGTTACTTTAGAGATAAGAGTTTTAAGACCGATAGATTTTTGAGTTGGATGATGGTGGGATTGTGCATGCAACTGTTTGTCAACATGAATAAAGGAATATAATTTTCTTATTAACTTTCCATGGTAAATTGAATGTGAGGGGATAAGTTATTGAAATGGTCAGAAAAAACAAATCAAGGGAAGAGTGGCCATGTAGTCAAATAAAGAAGGTGTGATCAACAAACCTACACCAACATTTGGGTTTAAGAAAGTAAATATTAAAAACCTAGTCTCAAAATGTTCAATAAAAATATTCACCACTACTTAAGATATGGAAAACTTCTATTTTAAAAACTCAATTCTCATTAAAATTTAATTAATTCATTATAAACAAAAATAGTAATTTAAAAAATAATTTTAGATTATTAATAACTAATTATAAATATTAAAAATGCTTAAACAAAAAGCTTTCTTTAATGGTCTCCATGAAAAAGTTGGTATAAAAAAGACATGATTCTTAATAAATACCAATCACCTAACTATTAGACTTATGACACACTTTATTAATAAAGCTTGGCTCCATGTAAGGACCGGAATCCAATACAGATATGTCGTAGTCAAGACAAAGAGGACCAGGGCCAAGGCCAGGCCAGGCCAAGGCCAAGGCCAAGCCCCATAAAAATTGATATTAGAACCGAAATGAAAAATATGTTATAATATTATAATAATAATAAAGCATTAAAAATTTATTAATTACATTTTAAGGAAAAAGTATTTGCTTTGAAGATATATGACATCACTATTATAACCTGAAAATATGTTATAATTTTACTTTAATAATAAAGTATTAAAAGTTTCTTAATTATATTTTTAAGGAAAAAGCATTTGCTTTCAAGATATCTGACATCACTATAATCTATACTATTTATGTTATTTTGAATATGATTTTTTAATTAATGTAAATTTATTTTAAATTTGGATTTATCAAACATGATATGAATCATTTTAAGATAATGTAAATTTTTATCTTTTAATTTAATTTTTTGTCATGTATTAATTGATATTAAAAAAATTATATCTTTAAAAATTTGATAATTTTTCGTGCTTCATAACTCCCAATTTAAGATGAATGACAACATATCCTCTTGTAAAACATCTCAATACTTTCGCTACAATTAATTAAAAGATTAAAATCTTTCAAAATATAAACATACATATTATATTATAAAAACATAATAAATAAAACTTAAAAAATACCACTACACAACAATGGAATACAAGAATGAAGTTGTTGTGCCGACCAAATATACATTCATCACTAAAACTAACTATAGCGAAAGCGGATGGGACCGTGGTTGGTCATTTTTTGTCGTAAAAACGATAGAATAAGACGACCCATCTTGCCATATCCTCTCATCCGAAGTAATGTTTTTGTTATATTAATAATTTAAAAGTTCTCAACTTTTTATTTTTAAATTAATAATTTAAAAGTTTTCAACTTTATATTTCCACAAGATTTGTTTTTATTTTTTAAATTCTATTTGAATTTTAAAACAATGTCTTCACCAATTCCAAGAAGATTTTCACAATTTCACCGGTAAAGATATGTCATAATTTCCGTTTCAGTTCAATTAAAGACAAATCACAATGATGTAAGCATTGGAAACGGCCCATGGCCCTCCTTCCGCTTTCATTTTCCAAGAAAACAAAGCCACTCCATGAATTTGGCTTCACGTTTCCCCAATTGCCACTCACATCAATCACTATATATATAATCTCCCAAAAATGTCTCCTCTGATTGATTACAGTCCACGTATTATAATAGAGACTCAATTTTTAAGAATGCAAAAAATGGGCTGTCCATCTCTAAGATAACCCCCAAAAAATGAATGGAAATCCATCCCATTGGGATTTGCAGCGGCAGCAATCATGCTGCAGATTCTTGTTTGTAGTATGTGTATACACTTAGCAGATCAAAATACAAAAAAAATTATATGTTACTTGCAGCACAATTCTCATTCATTCGGGGGAACATGGCAGAGAAGTAAATAATAAAAGTAATAAAGAAAAGGCAGGCAGGGCCTGGAATGAAATTTGGTATACCCCACAGAGAGAGCTGTCCAGACTTGCTTGCCTACACCTGTGGCTGGCTCTGTACATGTTCATTAATGTACAGGACCTTCCTCTTACTTTCCTGCCATGTGCACTGCTGGAGATACAGATTTCAAGAACGGCTTCCCCCTTTTCCCAGGATTTATATATATATATGTATTCTTGTTATTATTATTATCGTTTTTGTTGTTGCAGTTTCTCCCTTAACTTACGTCTTCTTGTTTTGCTGCGGTTTTGCGGCGCGGGAGTTGGACGAGACCGGCGCTTCTTTTTTATTTTGGCAACCAGTCATCACGCCGCCTGACGGTAACAGAATCTTACTTTCTGTTGTCATAAAAATATTAAGCTTAAAAAAAAATGTACAAATAGCTGAGTTTTTTGAGTTCGGTATGCGAAGGTTCGAATCTCATTGACGCCTCAGCTCTATTTTGTCGTAAATGAAAATGCAAATCTCGTGCTTTCGTTACAGCCTTTACAGACTGTGCACCGTTTGTCCGTTCAAGAAACATGCTTTTAAAAACTGTACAATGCGTCTCTTCTTTGGTCGAAGGTTCGATTCTGACCGAGCATCCTTCTCGCGAGCGCGCGCGAAGAATTCCCGCTCACTCTGCGTCTGAGACGGTTTAAAAATCTTAAGCTGAAATTAAAATAATTAAACTGCAATATCCGCGCCTCTGGTTCCGAAATTTTTTATAATTTCCCCGCCTCACTCTTAAGTCAACGTGATGTAATATTTTCAAGGAGCTTTAGGCATTAAATGTCAGTCGTCGACGCCATCGAAGCAACGTACAGTAGCGTCTGGAACAGCACGGCTTCCAGCAGTGTCTGAAAGTCGTAAATCTTGTCTATCTGGCAGCATATAAGTCCAATGATATGACGAGTCACGACTAATTTTTATGAGCTAAGCGTCCGTAGATCTGACGGGAGGGAGCCCGTGAGCGGAGCCGGAGGTTGCTTTCGCAAGAATTGATTAAATTAATATATTTTTACAGATATTACTATTTATTAAACAGAAATTAGATTGTTAAAATTATTATATTTTGTGCAGATAACTATTTATTTGCACTTAAAACAGAAATTAATTCCATGTTAGAGGCTTTCGCTTCACCAACGACAATAGCCTAGTTTTCTGTGTACTGCTGAGCAGCGTCTGTTCTGTCAAAAATACCAAACGCATCTGTTGGTGATCGCTGATAACGGCGGAGTACTTTACTTTTAGCTTCGAACGAGATCGACGGACAGAGTTTTGTTACATAACGCCAAAGATATTGTAAAGCTGCTCCAAGAATTTTCCAGCCGTTCTGATAAGAGTAGAGTTGGATTTTACTCAGTTATCGAGCTGCGCTGCGAAGACTATTGATCCGTCCTTTTATTCTTTACGCTTTCGATTTTTGTCGAAGAAATTTGCTTTTGATGTAAATAATTGGTGGCAGGTAAGACAATGCTTCATTTACATGCAAAGATCTTTGATTTAGCTCTAGCCTTGTCCAAATAAATGCCAGAGAAGCATGTTGTTCTTGTTAAAACCTATTTCAAACACAGCACAAAGAATATTTCTTGTTAAAATGTATGAAATGGTGGATGGGCTGGGATTACAGTGTCCTGTTAAACACAAGTTACAGGAGATAATTTTTGTTTTGAACGGAAATCGCAGTCCTTCTCGACTGTATAACATTCGGGATCTGTAATAATGGGAAGGCGGGTTCATAACTTCATTTAGGATCTGCAATAATAGAAAGGTAGGGTTAACATGTGACGGGGGCTTTGTACTCTTTCGGCTTGTTTAGCTTTGGTCTGCGCAAGGTGCTTAACGCTGTGTTCCACTAGCTAGGTACTGTTAAATAGATTGCAAAGTCAGCAGCTTCATATGATTGTGAGAAGACTGAGCGTGTACCAGTAGGTACCAGTCAGTGCAGATGCTATTTGTTGCTATGTATTAAAATTACAGTAGCAAATAACGATTCGCCAGAATGTGGTTAAATCGCCTTAATGATTGAACTGCTCGATTTATGCAATTACCAAAAAATATACTTATTACAGACACAAGCAAGAAACAGTGCTACTGCGAGCAATTTGCTCTCATGATTAATATGGAATCTGTGACTAATGTCAAGAATTTGTGCTGTGTCCATGTTTTTGGATTCTCAAGGCTGATCTGAGCAGCTGCTGGAACGAGTGAAGCATTTATTTGGCGGGAGCGAAGCAGGTAGTCTGACTTCATACGTTTTGTACTAGGGTGAAGCATTTTCTATTTGACTGTGACCCAAAGATTTTTGCTTTGCTATTTGGTAGCAGAAAATGGCACTGCTTCAAGCAGTGGGGGCTAATTTGGGAAAATGAGGCATAATGGTGAACTGTAATTGCCAAATTGACAACATTTCATAGATGGAGTTTAGATTAAAACCTGTAAACATTTAACAGTCTCACAGAAACAAATGTAATTAATTTAATCAAAACGAAATTGATGTGGGGCGGACAGGGTCATATGACTTTGACAGTGTAGATCCCATATCATCCGCAGCATCTCAAGTCATATCACATGTTACCCCAAAAATTGCCTACCGTAGAATAGGGTCCTTTGTGTTCAGTATTTCAAGGGTGGAGGATTCCTGCCAATGGGTATGCCAAAAAAGAGCCTGAGAAATAGTACAACGGATGAGTCGTTTCCTGCACTATCACTGATGTAAAAACTATAACCGGTTATAGTAATGAACTCTAAAATGTTGTGCTGGATTAGTACCGTATATAACATTTCTTATCCCATGTGAAGCAGAGATAGCAGACTATTTCCAATAAGCGACCAAAGTGGACTTGCAGGCATGACATTCAATTCAATGGGACTCTTTCTAGACAACCCCTCATTTATACGATCCAAAGCACTCCTACCCTCGTAATACTTTTAAAAGTAGGAGTTTCACTCATTAATTTTGGTAACTTACTGATGAGACTTAGTCCCTCAGTTGCTAGTGGACTTAGTTCTTGTATGTGTTATAATTGTAATTAACACTTACATTTTATTTTCCTTATTTCAATGTACATAATTCATACAGGGCTTGGTCACACTCATCATTCACCAAAATATGTATATTTTAATTGTAGTCCTCGGGGACTTTTTGCCAATTTTGTACTTCTATCATCTATGAATAACTAATACGTTGAAGAGTGTACCATCAGTGTACATTGCTGTGTTCTCGTCTCTCTACTATCATACTCTATCTCTTGGGGTTTTACACCGTTTTTTTTTAGTATTCAAATTGCTATTTTTTGCTCATATCAATTGGTATAGACCCTTATGATTAGGTCTTTTCAAGGGCTCCACAATTCCAGCCTCCTTAGGGATTTTCTCATTGCCTCAGATTCTCCTTCGAAGCTCTCTCCAAGCAGTTTGAGCAATTTCCAGGCATGCCAACACCACCAATTCCTGTTTTCAAGCTAGTCCTACTGGCTAAGAATCATATTGATATTGAGAGAGAAGTTTCTCCACTCCCAATTTTAGATTAGCAAAAATGCAGACAATTGATCATGGACAATGGCAGCCGAGAGAATTTTGTTTCTTAGCAGTTGGTTGACTCGCTCCAACTCCCTACCACATTGCATCCACAACCATATCATCTTGGATGGGTCAAGGAAGCATGGTCATCCACACCTAGCATCCATAGGTGTTCTATCACTTTTTCCATTGGAACTCTCATTGATAGAGTTGAGTGATGTTACACTCCTAGATTGTTGTGACATGCTTCTTGGCAAGCACTACCAGTTTGAAAAAAGGTCACAATATGATGGGTTTTCCAACACTTACAGATTTCACAAGGACAGTTAAAGCTAACATATCACATCTTCTCCCCCTTAGTATGTACAATAGGTTGTTAAACATGCAATCCTCCACAAATTTAGAACTCTTTGTTCTGTTCCAGTGCTCATTTCTCCCGACCTGTCACAAGCTCCTCCGTAAACTTCCAACTTCAACAAGGAGGTGCCATTCCAACTGTTGATTCCACATCCCATCCTCATTCTGCTTCAACCCATATTGCCCTCACTTCAACCTTGAAGCAGATGGCATTGCATCTTTCTCAGGGACACCCTGTTAATTGTTCCCCTCCCCACACAGATCTACAGGTTATAACTTTTTAGCCTACCCTTCAACAACCCATGGTAAGCACAGTTCTTCGGTAGGAAGGAGATTTCTTCTTCCAGCCAAACACGAGCTGTTGCATGAGCTCACATTTCAACAGAGGTTCACCTTCCAGTTTTCTGTTAGGAGAATCCAACCCACACATAGTGCCTACCAATTATGCAGTCCTTTTCACTGGAAAGCGGGTACCATAAACATAAATTGTGAACAGTTTTCTCCTAGCAGGGAGAAATTGATGAGATTTAGTCACTAAGTCCCAATGGATTTAGTTCTTGTTTGTTTACGATTGTAATTTACACTTTTGACCTCATTTTTCCCATCTCATTGTACATGATTCATAAGGGGCTTGGTCATCTTCGATCACCCACCAAAATATGTATATTTTAATGAACCCTAGGAGACTTGGTCAAAGATGACCACTCTCCACCAATTTTGTACTTCTATAAATACCGAATACAATGAAGAGTGTACCATTTGCACATTGCAACAATCCTGTCTCTCTACTTCCATTATTGAACTCTTGGGGTTTTTTATTCTTGTATGTGAGTATTTGCATTGCTGACTGCTGTTTTTTCTCTTATCGGTAATGCACCTATTGACCTTATTTCTAGAGATGCAAAACTTTTACTCTGCTTCCCTTTTGGAGGGAATTTTTTCACATTCCCATTTTAACGAAAAATATCTGCTCAACAATATTCAAATTTTCAAGTTCTCCATCTCTAACTTCCCATTTCTAGCCAAGATGCTATGTGATACTTTTACAACATGTTCCATGGAGAGAGTAGTTCATATCTCTCTTCTTTCCTGCACTGAGTTTTTCATGGTACTTGAATGTCCTGAATGTCTTGCACTACAATCTTTAATGGTAGTAATAAACAGGCTTGAAATCCCTGATGTAGTTCCCAAAGATGCAGTAAAAATACTCAACAAGATTCACTCACTTATACATATGAGAACAACCATCATGAGAGTCAATATTTTCTGGGACTGGACCTGCATATGAAGTCTTGCCAGTGAAACATTATTTCTCAATTTGACTGGTTTTTTTCATCGTTCCTGGCTTTTCCACTTTATGAAGTGGATCAGAATATAGGGGATCAAGATCGGTCTTTGTTTTTTGAAACCAGATTCAAATTTATTATTTGAATGCAAAATGCCTTCGTAACATCTTACAAACCTTGTATACTGACTTCTCTCAAAAGACAATAAATGCAGGGTAAAAGGATAGCCGCACTTGACATAAAGAGAACCAAAATTCTCTATCCAAACCTCATAGAGTTAGAGGGGACACATGTGACATGCAGAAGCACCAAGATGCATGGCACCGAAAGTAAAGCAAGTCAGTAATGCACTTAACACATTTATAATCAACCCATGTAATGTTGAATGCACTGAAAATAAATTTGGTTTACGTATATTAGTTTTCATTTTGGCAACTCTTATGCCAAGTAAAATCTGATCAAGCTAGACTTGACCAACGGATACTATTTAGTCCAGACACCAGTTTCTACAGTTTTGAAATGAAACCCTTTTAATGATTTCTACTCAAATAGCAGTAAGGTGGTGGCTGTACTCAGTCATCAATTCTACGAGGAAACATAAGAATCTTTAAGAACTACATATTAAATCAACTATTGAACCTTAAGTTGTGTAGCATAGCTACAAATTGGACTTCTGTCATTGTGGCCAATTCTAAGTGTATGGCACACATTCTAAGTTGTTGGCTGCATTCTGTCATAATTCTATGAGGAAACATAAGCATCTTCAATTTTTACGTATTAAATCAACTACTGAACCTTAAGTTGTGTAGTTAAGCTACAAATTGGACTTTGCCATTATGGCCATTGCTAACTGTATGACATACATTCTCATACCTTCCTCTATTGATTATACTTGTCATGAAGGCAAAAGATAAACTTTAAAGTGTGTTCTGTTGGAACTTTTACTTGTCAAGTAGGCTTCATGGTTCCCAAGAAAAGATCGTTGTTATGCACTACAGGTCAAAAGTGCAAAGACATTTTTAGTCGTGCCATTTTTTTTAAACAGAAATTAATCAATTTTATTCTGCTGTTATATACTATTTGCCATATTTTTCACTTTCTGATGTAATCTCCTCTGATTTTTCATAGAGTAATGCAGGAAAAAATATCCTTTGCTATCACGACTTTTGCTATTTTAGTTGTTACTAGCTCATTTAAGCTGCTTGATTCTATTTAGTACTTGAATTTGGAGATTGATATGTAGACACTCATGCATGGCCTTTCTTTTCTGTATCTTATTTTTGATTTGTCTCTCTGTTAAAGCACACATAATGTCTAATTTATTTTGAAAGGGGTTAACTCACGTCATTGCCATGCATAGATGAATTTTCATAATGTAAAGTACTTAAGATACCATACACATCATGTTGTTGATTGTGCAGATAAGGAAAGTGCATTAAGTAAGTCACAAAGCAAAATATGGACCGGAGAAACTGGCCCTGGAGAAAAAGATCATCAGAAAAGGTAAGTGGTATGGCAGAACAAGGAGAAACAATGCCAGCTCCTCTGCCAGCACCAGCATTTGTATCATCTCCATCACGAGTGCTATCTCCATCTCCAGCACCAACACCAGCACATGAAGAACGGGTGCGTACACTCTACCAGTGAAATTGTAAACAAACTGGTTTTTTTTATTGGACTGGTCATTGAATGATATAAAGAAAATACTTTTTTGGTGTAGTCCTTCCACTTCTGAAGTTGTCCTTGTTCGCATATCTGGTTGGAACTCTGGAATTTTGGGTGCTATAACTAGTCTGTATTGGGAAGGATTCTAACGTACTATATGAAATTAGATAATATTGAAGCCATGGTAAGATATAAGAGTTAAATAAAGCTCACATATAAAGTGAAAATATATGCTTCTTACCATTGCTTTTGTTGTGCAAAAGATTTTGTTTGTCTGAACTTTGTGCTTGTTTTTCAGTTTGATCCTTTTTGTTTTTGGAAATGCTGCTTACAGTTGTTCTTCGGCTAAATGGCTATGCTATGAGGGGCATTTCTATCCCATGAAAATCACCCAGGACTTATACCTGACCTCATCTGCACCCACTCCGAGGGTTTTAAACCCGGGTCTCAGTGTTAATACAAGTCTGATCACTTTGGTACTAGCTGCTAGACCGCACACCTGTGCGCTTCAGCTTAGTCTTTACCATCTGCACAATCAACAGATGAGTTATATTCATTCCTGAAAGTCAGGTAGGATTATAAGGGTGGTTGATACAGTATTATATTGTAATATGCCCCCAGGAATAAAAATGAAGACCGGAAATGGCAGGAAACGGGCTTCCAAAACCGACAATGGCTGGGGTCCCCTATGGGCTGGAAACTTGGAGTAGACATCTGTAGGTAATGGCAAAAGAGAGGGAAACCATAGGAGACAGGGAGAAATAAAAAGTCCATCAGAACATAAGATTTTTCAAACAAGAAATAAGAAAATTAAATCATATTTCATTCACACAGAAAGCAATAAAGAAGTTATAACTTGATGCATGTATAGTGCATTAACTTTTCATTGCTAAATTTAAAATTTGAGAATATTGCATCATAATTCAACAGCGATTTAAAGAAAACGTTGAAAAAATTGATTTCGTCATTGCTCACAAGTTTTCTCATATACAAATCTAAATTTTGCAATGCTCTTGTAAAAATGAGCATGTTTTCTTTCATCTAATGCTTCTTTGTATGTTGATTGCCAGTTAGAGTGTTTTTATTATATAGTTAGGTTAGGTTTAGTCAATTTTTGATGTAAAAATAAATGAAATGTAAATTGGCAGAAACTGGCCAAATATTATTAGGAACTCTTGTCAAAGTTTTTTGGTAGATTCTAGGATGGTTAAGATTGTTGAGTGGTTTCCAAGTTCTTTTGAAACGCGACAACCTAGATTTCTGAGTCTTAGGTGGTTTTTGTATGAGAAACCCATCCTTGGGTTACTAGAAATAGTTTTCGACATGCATGCTTAAATAGTTGTGGGATACCTCAAGAAAGTGTGCCATGGGGTGCATGCAACAACATTCAATGATGGGAATCAGAAATGCATAGTAGCTTCCTTTAAATTAAAGGCTTTAGATCATCCCATTCGAATAATACATAGATCAATAACAATTATAAAGTTGGCATTAGATTAGGTAAAAGGTCGCAATCATTATGATTAGTAACATATGCCTAGTATGGACAATGCCCCTTGGCAAGCCATAGAATATGTTTGTAAAATGTTGTAGGTGACCAAAAAACAACTAGTCTCTTTAGTACCCGGTATATAAATTATGATTTTTGATGTATCATCCTTTGGTATCATTTTTTTTGAGAAATATTCTGCCATACTCAATGCAGTCCTTATGATATATGAGGCAGACGTAATGGATGTTGGAAACTCACCATTAACAGTCTGTGTCTTCTCATAGTTTGCATTATTACAAAATGTTGTAAACGAGCAATAAAGTGTGAAGTAACAACCATCTTCTGCCAAAGATGCTTTCATCATTAGTGCATTGGCTAAATGCATTACAATATTGTATAAAAGAGGGCAAGAGTTTGATTTGGACTTCACTCATAAAATGATCAATCCTTGAAAAATGTCTCCCTTGAATCAAGAAATGAAGGTTAAGGTTCATCAAGGGTATGGAAAAATGATCAACATAGAATAGCAATCCTGGGGCTTGATCATCGAGGGAAATTGATTAACTATGACTTTAACAGAAAATAAGTTTGAGCAAATCATTAGAAGAATTGGACAAGCTACCAAATGAATTCGGCCATATTATAAAAATGTTGAACTCCACAAAAGGATAAAAAGAACAACTTAATACAAATGTACTTGGGGAAGTTAAGGTGTTGAAAAGATAGATGTTGATCAAGGTGCTGACGGTCAAAGCTATATATGCTCATTTGGAAGACAATAAAGGCTAGTTTTAAAAATGCAGGCTTATGTGGTAAACATGCAATTTTGTATAGCTCTAACACACGTAGTGTAGAATTTCAGGGCTCAGGATCAATAGAGCAACAACCACATTAGTGAACCAAAAGGGCTTTGCGTTACTTCTGATCACACAATAAGATTTGATACTGTTGCTGTTATGGACCAATGGCAATCACTTAGTCTCTTTCATGTAACATAACATACTTGTTGATCTCTTGAGGTGGTATTCCAAGTCCATCAAATTGCTAAAGTTTTGCGTTACGCTACTTTGATAATTGATATAGCTGTGAGTCTGTGACATTGGGCAATTGTTTGCGCTACAAACAAATGCATTCTTTTACTATAGATGTTCTGCAATTCAGATCTATGCTTTTTTTTTGAGTTGTGGATCTGTGTTTTATAGAACAACAATTGACATTGAACTTCTATCAATTGAATCAACACTTAACATTATGAGATAAACACAAGAAACTCAAGTTATACCGTGATAAGATTGCTTTGTTCGAAATATTGTAGAAAAAACTTTACTTCTATTAGCTGAAAAAACTGCAATATCGATTATATATGATACAATATTTGAATGTCACATGTACAACTCAAAGGCCGTGAAATAAATGATATGGGTTTGTGCCCAACTTACGAAATTGATTTACAACCTAAGGTTTACTCATTTGCTTGCTCTAAGCTTTATGAATCTCACAGGTCCACTCAGTCAATGTTGCAAGATATCTAAAACATACTCACTAAGCTCACTATATCCGATTCCATACACAACTAATGCATAAAGATTGCTCTATAGATAAGTTAATTCTCACTCTTTATCGACACATACACTTGCTAAACTATCTCAAACTTGCACTTGCACACTTATTTACTTGATTTGAATACCGATCTCCATATCGGACTTGGTCTTTATGTCAATAACTGCTTTTTTCTCCCAAAGGTGTGCAGAGGATGGTTGTAACCATTTGTTCAATATTGGTGCACTGGTGATAGACTTTGACTTTGTCTGTGCTGATGCTTGACTCTATCAAAACCAACTGCTTTGCTTGTACCATGCTAACAACGAACTATTGCTTCATCACCCATCGGGCCCTCCATCCTATCTGCAAGAATCCATATTAGAGCTGTGTTGGTGTAAATCTATGCACTTCACTGTTTGCAAAAAATTACATTTTGCTCTAGAGGACTTTTTACTATTTCTAACACCCCCCCTTAATGGAAACTCCTTTTGCTTCATTCCCAACAATTTTATGAACTTATGGAACTCATCTTTGTGTAAAAGTTTGGAAAATATATTTTCTATTTACCTTGTGGTCTTCTAGTATTGCAATTTAATCTATTCTTCTTCTTTGTAATCATCTCAGATAATGGATGTGTACTTCTATGACCTTGGACTTGGCATGGAATACAGCATTCTTAGCTTGCTGTATGTGCTTTGATTATCATAGAGTAGAGTTGTTGGAGAATTCTGTACCACTCCAATGTCTGCTAGAATTCTCCTTTGCCACACTTCTTCACAATCTGCAGTCGGAACACCTTTATATTATTCTTCAGTCAAGACTCAAAACATTGCCACTGTTTGCAGTGTCTTGTTGCTCCATGAGTTCATCGCCAATCCCAAACTAAACGCAACTAACTGTTGACTTTCCGTTATTTACACATCCAATCCAGTGAGTGTATTTGACTATTTTAAGTACTTTGCTCCTGGTGTACTCTAGGTCCCAATATTCTGTTCCAATGACTCTGCATGGGTTCTAAGTTCTAACATATACCTCAACGTGCACCTAGAACAGAATCTTTATATGGTTGAGTGATGGTCAAATAGAATAGACTTCCAACAAGTTATGTGTATAGGGTTGTGTAAACTGGCTTCCTTACTTCATCTCTGCTGAACATCAATGTAGGTTCCATGGGTGTGTTCATGGGCTAGCAATCTTCCATCCTAAACTTATTTAACAGATCTACACCATACTTGGTTTAAGAGAGAGATCCCTCCAGTCTTTTACCATATCTCGATGCCCAAATGATAGTGGACTCCTAGGTTTGTCATCTCAAATGTTAGTTTTAGAGTCTAGACTCCTTTTTGGTTTTGCAATTGCTTTCTCACAACCATTCATTGTGATTAGATCATTGAAATATATAATAGCAAGTAACAACTCACCATTTGTTGTCTGCTACACATACAGATTTGGGCGAGAGTTCCTTCTGCTAAATTTGATCTCCAATTAATTGTTTATGCAACAATACCATGCTCTTGGTGCTTGCTTTTAGCTATACATAGACTTCCTTGATCTGCACACTAAATTCTCTTTACTTGGTTCAGCGAAGCCATGCAGTTGTTCCATATACACTTCTTTATCTATAAAACCATTCAGAAAGGTGCTTTTAACACCAATTGATGAAGGTTTCAACGAAATTGAGATGCAAATGCTAATATTGTTCTTATGGTATTCATCTTTGCAACTGTCACAAAGGTTTCTTCATACTCTATGCCCTTTTTCTATGAATGTCCTTTAGCTACTAGCCTTGATTTATGTTTATCTATAGAGCCATCATATTTAAGCTTGGTTTTGAAGACTTAGTTACAACTTATTGTTCACCTAGCTTTTGGAAGTTTTGATAGTTCCTCTATTTCATTCTACTAAATGGAATCCATTTTTGCATTCATAGCTTGTTGCCATGCTGACTTCTTTATTGCCTCATAGTTTTGTGGCTCAACAGAATTATGTTCAGTGGCCATCAACACAAAGTCCACCACTCATTTTTTATTAAGTCAAGTACTCTTGTGTTGCTTGGCCTCCACATCCTTCTTGTAAGAAACTTGCTTTTGGTTTTGAGTTCTCACTCCCTCACTATTCTCTAGTTTAGGCAATCTAGAGTCTTCAATTGTCTTTTGAAGCCACTTAGGCTTCTTCTCTGTTGTCTGTGTTATCGCAGGATTTGTACATGTGCAAAGCCCATCACAAGATCTCCAAATCTTGCGTAACTATGGAAGAAACTACCAATGTCACCTAAGTAGGATCTTCCCTTGTTTTAGTGATGGAGGAGGTCCACCACAAGGGAGGCTTCCCTGGTGACCTCAAGGGATCGAATATCAAGTTTGACAGCCAAGCCTACCGACCCCTATCTTGATCACCTGTTAGTTGGTCTAGGTCTAGGAAGGCAAGAGAGGTTGTAAGGTGATTGTTGTACCTGCCTGGAACAAGAAACAATTTGCAGCATATATATGACAATTACCAAGCTAAAGTATGCAACAATGACCTCTTTAGACACTAGACAAGTTAAATTGCATTGGCTGTTACAAATTTACAGCAGTAAACAGTTATATGACAGCAACAGATGATTTGTAACAGCAGCAAGTAATAATGCTCAGAAACACCACAATTGACCATGGGAAGTAAGCATTTAACCAATAGAATAGTATCCAATTGCTAGAGGTGATTTCTGAACAAGTTAAGCCACTTATAATTAGGTGTATGCAGCAAGTTAAGACAATTTTCAGTGGCTGTAGCAAACTTTTGTAACAGCAGCAATAATTATCATGAGTTTGCTAGGATTAGGGTTAGTAGAGTTAGTAGAGCACTTGAGAGATTTAGAAAAAAATGTTTTTATCAACTACTTTCACCACAAGATTTACTTCTAGATCAGTGCCTTTGTCATTCTAGGGCCTATGGAGTCTCAAATGCATCCAAGCTTGAAGATTGATCTAATTGAAACCAAGAGGTAGAGTCTAAACCCTAAGGTGTAAGCTAAGTCACAGGGTTCGCCGAACCTAAAGCTTGAGGTTCGAAATTCGGCGAACCTCAAGGTTTTCCGAACCTAATGCCGGACTTGAACGAACTCGAATACGTGCCGAATTCGAACCTTAGGACAAATTTGGGGGAGAATTTTATTGAGGTTTGGGATGAGGTTTTATTAGGGCTCAATATGTATAGCCGAACCTAAAGCCAAACCTCATCCGAACTTTATTGGAAAATTCGAACCTGAATGGAACCTAATCCTTGTCGAATTCTAACTCGAACCCGAACCATGTGACTTAGGGTGTAAGCACGTTTGGGCCTTAGGTTTTAGACTTTGAGGAAAATGATATCTAGTGTGCAAGCATGTTTGGGCCCTAGATATCGTTTTTCCCTTTGTAGCTTCACTTAGGTCAAAGATCAATTGTTTAGGGCTAAAATCCTAAAGTGCTAGCACTTTAGGGCTTTAGGCTTCTAACCCTAGCAAGGATGTTTCACCAACTTGGACAAATAAGACTTTGTGAGGGGAAGAAACACTTTTGTTCCCCTCTTAGGGTTTCAACAAAACAAGACTTCTTGCAACAAAATAGAAATTTCACGATTTACATCAACAAAATACCATAGAATTGCAGAAAATTACTTACTTCATCCAAGAAACCATGAGCACAAAACCCTAATTGCAGAAATATCCATCCAAAATGAGCAAAAGAATCCACAATAGACCTCCTTCTGTTAGAATATAATGGATGTGCTCGTTTTACCATTGACAATATCTCTATTGTCACCCAACCATAGGTCGAAGCCACCCTCCGAGCACCTTAACCTTGACAGAGAATCACTCCGGAAGCAAACCCTAGGCTAGATAGCCAAACAAAGGGTAGCGCACCTTTCCCCAAGGATAGCACACCAACAAGAGCTGATTAGATGTTCCAAACCCTAGCCAAGAGATAGTCCAAGTGTAACTGCTAGCTGCAGCAGCTGCAACGACAACTCTCCTCCAAACCTGCGCAGAAACTGGGCAACTGCAGTGCGCACAAGTGTTGCTTTGCAATTCTGAGACTGCCTGCCAGAATGAGAACTGGCCTCCTGTATTTATACTAAATCTGGCTAACTGCCTGGGCCGACTTCTCATTCTGGGTATCTGTCTATTCAATATATATTATTATTTCTGGCCGACTTCTTCTCTTGGAGGCTAATAACCTAATATAAATTATCTTCTTGAGCCGACAAGTCTTCTAGGGTTATTAGCCAACTCATTAGGGTTTCTTCTTGCTTCTCGGAGTATTCTATCCTTGTCAGGTTTGCATGTGGAGGTAAATACCTCCCACAACTACCATAATATCAACACTCCCTCCTAGCTAGGGAGGTATTACAGGTAATGGTCTTGAGCACAAAACATACCATTCACCCGGTAGCATCAACATAGTTATATAGAGTAGATCATGAGAATCATCATCGTCATTAGCTGCATCATCTCTTGAAACCATACTCTATATGAGTAATCAGACATGATGCTCACTCCACAGAGTGATACAAAAGCCATTCTTCTAATCTAGAAGAGTAAATGTTCTGAACCATTTTCTGTCTGGAAAATCTCTGTTCATCATTCATCTGACTGATAATTATTTCCAATAAACTGTTGATAGTCTTCAAGGCAATCGGAACAAAAATAGAACACAACTGTGTCTATCCATAGTAGTACATAACTACAATCCAGTGGTACACTACCACACCAAGTAACACACAAGTACTTGATCAACAATGTATAGTCATGAACAGTGGAACACATCCACCACAGTAGTATACATCTACTGTCATTCAGTCTTCATAACAATCATCTGATATCAACCTGCACATAAACAATGTTATGATATAAACTGAATCATCTGGGCCAATCTTTCACTCACATCTGTGAGATCTGAAAGAATATCTGCCCTCAGAGTAGAACAATGAGATATCTGGACTATTCTTCTCAAGCAAGGAAGAATAACTGTCCTGTCTTCTGAACCTGGACCATTCCCTACCCTGGGCCATTCTTCCTACACTAATCAAAGTGCATCCTGGAGAGAATGTATAAACCCTAAGGAATGCCTGTCCCTGATTGCTGAGCTTGGACCATTCCCCACCCTGGGCCATTCCTCCTACAATAATCAAAGTGAACCCTGGAGAGAATGTATAAACCCTAAGGAATGACTGTCCGGACCATTTCCTTTGTTAACCACAAGAGGAAAAGACTGTCCTGTATCAACCTCCAAAACGAACCATTCCTCATGTTAACCACAATGAGAAATCGTTGTCCGACGAGGCGGGCTAGTATTCTTGAGTAACCCTCAAGAAGAGAGACTGCCCTAGACCACTCCCCATGTTAACCACAATGGGAAGTCACTGTCTATGATACATCAACAATCTGGACCAATTCCCATGTTAACCACAATGGGAAATCGATGTTCGTCAAAAATCTCAATCCACTTTCCGAACAAGAAAGAATCTGTCCAAGATGGACTATTTTTCAATCTTGAAAATGAATGTCCTCAATAATATTTTCAGTGCTCCCTCCCAACCTGGGAGTCATCTCTTCCTTTTTCAAAAAGGAAATCGTCTCCACGAGCTCCAGCTTGAGTACGCAAACTCTTTCATCTTGGATAGAAGCTTTACCAAAATGTTTGCTTATCTGCTTATCTGTGGAGACATGTATTGGAGAACCACTTTCTCCTTTCTGGACTTCATCAGGGATAATGTAATGCTTGATTTCAAATGTACTTTAGTCTGGAACACTGATTTTCTGTGAAGGCTTCATGTACAATAGAGTATATCATTGTTGGAAAACTGGAACATATCCATGTGGCACTTC
Source organism: Picea mariana (assembly GCA_032191745.1). Lineage (NCBI taxonomy): Eukaryota > Viridiplantae > Streptophyta > Pinopsida > Pinales > Pinaceae > Picea > Picea mariana. The sequence goes on from JASDQU010102386.1 coordinate 20,608, forward strand.
TTCTGTCATCATGAGATCTGATTTACTGAGTAATCATCTTGATACAATATCTCTGTTATAGAGAATCTTCACCACGCTTCTGCTGTGCATTGGAGGTTCTTCACCATGTTATCTTCTTCCATCTGTATACAAGGGTCTGGTATGCCTCAAGGTCTTGAGGTTGCTCTTCATATGCTCTTTGTTCAATTGCTCTGGAGAACAGTCTTTGCATTCATCTTGATGTAGCACTCCAACCTATGGATGATATAATGACTCATGTAGAGGTATGTCTGGTTTACAGGAACGGGCAATCATCATAGACTTCTCCCTCCATCTAGGAGAACCTCTAGATCTAGATCTTGCAATGCTTTTATTCATAAGTCTTTCGTATACTGTTCTTCATCACAACTTTCAGTCTTGCTTGATTGTTTTCATATTAGGCTGGTAGTCTTGTGATTCTCGATACAATGACTGGTTGTTCAGGCTTTTCTTCTTTCTTGGAATCTTCATGTTCTTCCTTATGTTTTTCTTTAGATTTTGGGTCCATGGAGTTTCTTATAGATTCCATGCCCTAAAGATTCCACTTCTTTCTTTTATCATAGGATCACGGATCTAGATGGACAACCAGGAATACTTTAAGGCTTCTCTTCGAAGAAGACTTCTTCTGAGTTTGAACTAAACACGTACTGTCTTTCATGGTTACTACCATGGATATATACTTCATCATCTTCAATGGATCATAGGATTAGCTCCCTCCTAATCCTTGCTTCATGTAAGAGTGCATATAATCGGCTCCCTCCGTCTAATAGAGTCCACGTTTCTGTCTGCATCTTCATTGTCTTCTGCAATATATAATTGGTTTTCTCTGTCTAGCCGAGTCCATGCTTCTGTCTTGTTGTCTTCTACAAAACGTCATAAGTCTTTCTCCAATTTCCTCTCGTTTGCTGACTTCTTTCTGTCTTTGCTTCTTCTAGGTCTCTTCATGATTGATTCGGCTTATCTTGCAATAGCTTCCACATGATTTGTTTGATGTATTTCATTCTTTCATGTATTATCTAATGATATCAATCCTTATCTTTTTGTTCTTCCATCGGTATAGTTCTTCTTGGAACACATTATCTTCCAGGAGATAGATATACAAGATATGTACAAAGACGACGCAAACAAGATATGTACAAGAACTAAGAAGAGTATTGTTACCTTTAGAAGAAGAAGTCTCTTTTGTCCTGCTTAGTCTTCTTTGTAGGTTCCTTTTCTTCGGCAACTGATGCTTCGTGTTTCTCCTTCCTTTTCTTTAGCTCGGGACAATGATTCTTGTAGTGGCCATACTTTCGACAGTTGAAGCATTGTACTTCGGAAATGTCTTTCTCTTGATTTGACTTCCTCCTTGAACCAAACTTCCTTTTGTTCCTGAAATTCTCGAATCTTGTTGTGAAGGCTTGATCATTGTAC
>JASDQU010102386.1:22116-74723 GCA_032191745.1 Picea mariana
TTCATCTTCATGTCACGGAGCTCATTCTTCAGACTCATAACTTGTCCAATGTTTCTGATCGAGAAGAGATTTGTTAGGGCATCGTACATCTTCTTTGATGAGTCAAGATGGGAGATGTAGGGTATCAAGTGGTCTTTTATGGATTCCACTATGATACTCATGGCATTGATGTCACTGTCTTTGAACTTCTCCATAACTGCAATGTTCTGCGGTTCCTTCTCTTTTCCTTCTTCAAACTCTAGTTCCATGATCTTTCCTTTTACGATATCCAACATTTTATTCTTGGCAAGGATGAGGTCAATCCTTGTCTTCCATGCTCCGAAGTTAGAGGCTCCATCTAACTTGTTCTCTGACTTCATAGAATAAGTCATGGTTGCTTTGACTTGGTCAAACCCTAGATTTGACCACAAACTCAAACTTGATATCTTGGCTTGCTGAGAGTACCAGGAGATGCGCTAGGCTAGGGCGCACTGATCTGTCTGGAGATTAGGTCAATCCCTTCACTTAAGGTGCCTGAACGAGAGGATTAGGGTTTCTGCAACTGCACCTGCTAGTAACCCTAGCGACAGTGCTTTGGTGACTACTCCTGCTAGGAAACCCTAGCGGCAGTTCTTCAACGAGCTTAATATCCTTCTGGCTATGTTTCCTTCCAGCGGTTAGACTGAATGAAGGAGGTGTGGGCCCATAACTTGTTAGAATATAACGGATGTGCTCGTTTTACCATTGACAATATCTCTATTGTCACCCAACCATAGGCCGAAGCCACCCTCCGAGCACCTTAACCTTGACAGAGAATCACTCCGGAAGCAAACCCTAGGCTAGATAGCCAAACAAAGGGTAGCGCACCTTTCCCCAAGGATAGCGCACCAACAAGAGCTGATCAGATGTTCCAAACCCTAGCTAAGAGATAGTCCAAGCGTAACTGTTAGCTGCAGCAGCTGCAACGACAACTCTCCTCCAAACCTGCGCAGAAACTGGGCAACTGCAGTGCGCACAAGTGCTGCTCTGCAATTCTGAGATTGCCTGCCAGAATGAGAACTGGCCTCCTGTATTTATACTAAATCTGGCTAACTGCATGGGCCGACTTCTCATTCTGGGTATCTATCTATTCAATATATATTATTATTTCTGTCCGACTTCTTCTTTTGGAGGCTAATAACCTAATATAAATTATCTTCTTGAGCCGACAAGTCTTCTAGGGTTATTAGCCAACTCATTAGGGTTTCTTCTTGCTTCCTGGAGTATTCTATCCTTGTCAGGTTTACACATGGAGGTAAATACCTCCCGCAACTACCATAATATCAACACCTTCAAGCATAGCGCATAAGAGAGAATGACCAAGAATGGTTGAAATAGTGAAAAACTAGAAGTGTTACCCCACAAATGGTGAGGAGTCATGAAAAATAAAAGGCGAGCGCTAGCCTTGTTATTTGAGGCTAGCTTGGCTAATTTGTCCAGAAACATAACATAACATTTGATTAAAGTGTGGCTGCCCCCTCATTTAACCCTTACAAAATGCTAAAACGAAAAAATACATTATAAATGGCCACACGTGTGGTGACATCAAGCCTTCTTAGGCTTAGAGAGGGCCTTCAAAGGCCATGTGGCATCGTCTGGAAGTGGAGCAATTGCAAAGGTATGTCTCCTCTGTCTTGGTCCTGCCAAATCATCACCAGTACCCCATGTGTCTGCCAAACCCTAGTACCATCAAACCCTAGATGATGACATCATGGCCAAAAGGAGGGTGACGTCAGGGGCTTAGGGCACTGTGCCTTGGCTGGAGAAAGCTGCACCTCGTTTCTGCATGGTGTTTGGCTATTTGCTGCTGCAAAATCCCTTTTTTCGGTGAATAATAAGCCTTGAGGTACTCTGCCCAACCTGTGGACTTTCAGCCCATTTGTGTGCCATCATGGTCAAATCTGCTCAAACCAAGCCCATCTGTCCATCGTCCAAGGTTCCAAGGATGTGAGAGTTGGTGTTTGAAAGTGGTGAGTCACTGGATGACTCACTACTCTGCATGACACGTGCCAAAGTCATGCAATAAAGGCACAACGTTCTGGGTATAAGCCTAGGACACCCCTCAAAGAACCACGTCAGGGCCATCCAAAACAAAGCAGAGTATAAGACAGCGTTAGCCAATGTTCACAAGAAATATTAGTCCTTAAATCATGCAAAGTAATCCATTACTTAAGATATAAGCCATGTAAACAATTCACCTCAGTATCCGCTTCAAGCATCACACTAGCCCAGGACCTCATGTGAGTTGGCAAGTTTAAGTATGGGAGGGCCTTCATCCAACCCTATTAGGTTTGCCAACCTAGACATGAAATAAAAGACCCAGGTAGAGGGACAGGTCCTGAGGGATGCATGAAATAAAGAAACCCTTCAAGAGTAAGTGTGATAGTGATATGGATTAGGGCTTACTTCATGGATTATGGTGTCATTAAATACATTTCTATGAGCGCCTTTGTAGAGGGAGCGCTGTTAGAAAGTGTAACTCGGGCAGGTACTTTCACATTAGGGGTGTCTAGCAATGTGAAAGGGTCCATCATATGTCTAGACTATTTAGTAGTGGTGGGAGATGACTTAAGTCAATGTGATATTAAGTCACAGCCGTTGATTGTGACTTAAGTAATCTCAATGAATGGTTAAGTCCCCACCGTCAGATCTAGATCTTGAGGAGAAGATCTAAGGGCCAGGATTAAGTGAGAGAAAGGCTAGGGTTTATAAAAGACCAAGAGAGCCTCATTTCTCATCATCACAAGTGATTCTCATCATTTGAGCTAGAGACAAGGAGATCTAAGTGTGATCTAGCAACAAGCTAAGTGGTGCTTGCTAGAGAGGGTCGAGTTAGGGCCCTAGAAGATAGTGATGGTACACAAAGAGTGAGTGAGTGAGCACCCAGGTGTGTCAGGGCAAGGGCCGAGGAAAGGGTGGAGGGGGCAGCTTGGGAGATAGCAGCCAGGTGGGCTAGGCTATCAACTGCAGTTGTATTTCCTTAGAAGGGCCATTATCCTAGGATGGGAGCCTTGATTTTATAGCAATAAAATCATCACAGAACTGGTTTTCCCGGGAGGGTTTTTACTTGAATCTAGTGTGCAAATGTGTGAATGGTTTTTGTTGTTTTAATGCTTCCGCTTATCTTTTGTTGAGTAACCTAATTATGATATTATTAAGTAAAATCATTTTTGCTTGGAATAAATACCCTGGTGCTAGGTTACAGGAAAGTTCAACATGGTATCAGAGTCGAGACTCTGAGGAAACCATGCATGGATCAAGATTTTTTCTATAGCACAGTGGAGAAAGTTTCTGCTGAAATTTTCTAGGCAGGCTGTGAGTAAGAGAAACAAAAAAAGAAAGAAAAGGAAATTGTACGTCGTATGGTCGAGCAGGACTGCTAGAGACATCGCAAGATCGGGTTGCTGATCCGTTGGGAGAGATCGTGGAAGAGACCCGTGGGCTGAGTAGAGAGATCGTGCGAATGAACGACAACAGAGAAGTCGCCGTGTGTGGTTGAGTTGAGGCATGAGGAGGTGGACGATGCTGGAAGAAGACCAATAGGACGACGAAAGACATGCAACTGCAGAGGTTAAGTAGTGGGTTGTTGAAGGCGCCGGGAGGGTGGAACAACACGTGGAGCAGGTGACAAAGGTAAGGCATGAGCATGGATGCACAGGTGTAAAGGAATCAGGTTGGAGGTCGAGGAAGAAGTCGGTCGAGTTATGTGATTGTCGGTTGAGCCATCGTATTGCTGCTGTGCAGGATTGAGGTGTGGTGCGTGAAACAACAGATCGGAGACTTGGCCGCATGAATTGCTGGGTGGATGTGCACAGGAAGAGAGTCGACAGGCAGCGAAGAAGGTGAATCGGGAGAATTGGTGGTCGAGCCGATGCGTGGAAAATTGCTAGGAAGACAGCGCCGACAGCGAAAAGGTGTGGTTCGACGGCTGGGTGCGTGAATAGCTGCCAATAGTGTAAGACAATTGACTATCGATAGAGAACAGTCGCTGATTAGACGTGGTGACAAGCAGTGGCCGGATTGAAAGGGATGGTCGAGCGATTGGGTGTGTGTTGCGGCGGCTGGAATAGGACCGCGAGGGTAGCATTGGGAAAACTGCAGATCGCGTGGGCATTGGAGCCGCCAGAGAAGTGGTTGACAATGAAAAGTCGTGGCTGCTGGATGCGCTGAGAGTTGGAAGAGCTAGTTGGTCGAGTGTGTTGATCATGCAAGCAACGAAAACGTGGAGTGGTGTGAGGCTGGGCACGCGAGCTATTGGGCTTGGTGGACGACGGAGTTGCTGCGGGGGATAGATCCGCAACCAGGACGTGGCAAGGAGAGTCGTTGGCAGAAGGGCTGTGCGTGGAAAGCACGACTGATAGTAAAGGCAGTCGCCACAACAGTTGAAGGCACTGCTGACTAGATCACAGCAGAAGACGACGGAGGAGAGGGGCATACGTGGGATGCTGCAGTTGCCAGATGGGAGCCGTCGACAACTGCAGAATGACCACCAATCGCTAGATGGACTGTGGAGCGGGCTAGTCCGTAGACAGTGTCGGCCAAGGAAGGCCACGTGGGCTAGCAGAACAACCCAACAAGGGCACAAAAGCTTCGGGCAGGCCCAACAAGGCATTCAAGCAACCCATAAAGGTCCGGGCAGCACTCGGGCAGATGCCAGTCAGTGTCCTCAGGCCAAGAGGGGCAAGGGGACAAAGGGAAAGAAGCAGCAAGAGGCTGCTCAGGCAGAGGAGGAAGACCATGATGAGGATGAGGAGGACCAACAATTGGCTGCTATAACACGTCAGTTCTCCAAGATGTTCAGGCAGGAGTACCCTCTCTTCCTTAAGTTAGAGGGAAGACCTAGAGCAGGGTGGTACATAGACAGTGGTGCCACCTGTCACATGAATGGAGAGGATGTGTTCCAGGAGTTCTCAACCCAGGCTAGGGGCTTCGTGAGGTGTGGGATTCACACTAGCATGGCAACAGTTAGGGGAGAAGGAACAATGACCCTCTAGATAGAGTCAGGTAGGACTCTAAGGGTGACCAGGGTACTCTTTGTACCAGGGATGAGAGTCAGTGTACTCTCAGCTGCAACCTTGGAGGATCAGGGCTATGGAGTTGAGTTTTATGGTCGTGGAGTCCATATTTTCACTACATGGGGAGAAGCTCCAGGGGTACCTATTATGATCGACCACAGTGAGGGTCAAAAGTACAGGATATGGGGGCATCCCATCTACATCTTCAGGAGGAGCAAAGGATCAATTGGATCATTCTTGAGAGAGCAGGAGGCTCTCCTTAGCAGACCCACATGGTGGGAGTGGTCCTAGCTGGATGAGTGGGGATACTCAGATGGCTTCAGTGCAGTAGATAGAGGTAGCTACAGTACAAAGGAGGTCGAGTATACAGATCCAGAGGGAGCATGTCTCTTAGATTCAGAGGGAGAACCAGACAGAGATGTAGATCATGGAGGAGGCAACTCCAGTTCCAGTACCTCCCTCTCTAAGAGGTAATGTTAGAAAGTGTAGCTCGGGCAGGTACTTTCACATTAGGGGTGTCTAACAATGTGAAAGGGTCCATCATATGTCTAGACTATTTAGTAGTGGTGGGAGATGACTTAAGTCAATGTGATATTAAGTCACAGCCATTGATTGTGACTTAAGTTATCTCAATGATTGATTAAGTCCCCACCGTTAGATCTAGATCTTGAGGAGAAGATCTAAGGGACAAGATTAAATGAGAGAAAGGCTAGGGTTTATAAAAGACCAAGAGAGCCTCAATTCTCATCATCACAAGTGATTCTCACCATCTGAGCTAGAGGCAGGGAGATCTAAGTGTGATCTAGAAGCAAGCTAAGTGTTGCTTGCCAGAGAAGGTTGAGTTAGGGCCCTAGAAGATAATGATGGTGTGTCGAGGCAGGGGCCGAGGAAAGGGTGGAGGGGGAAGCTAGGGAGATAGCAACAAGATGGGCTAGGCTATTAGATGCAGTTGTATTTCCTCAGAAGGGCCATTATCCCAGGACGGGAGCCCTGATTTTATAGCAATAAAATCATCACAGAACTGGTTTTTCTGTGAGTGTTTTTCTAGAGCTTTTTACTCGAATCTAGTGTGCAAATGTGTGAATGGTTTTCATTGTTTTAATGCTTCCGCTTATCTTTTGTTGAGTAACCTAGTTGTGATATTATTAAGTAAAATCATTTTTTCTTGGAATAAATACCCTGGTGCTAGGTTACAGGAAAGTTCAACAAGCGCTTGTTGCTTGAGATACCTTTTTCTTGGTACTTTTTGCATTTCAAACTCCTTGATTTTCCTGTTGATACCCAATTATCATTTGCAAGTCCCATTTAAAAGGTTTCAAACTTCGTTCCTTTATTTTTTTTACTGAGCTATAATCCTTTATAATTTGGTGCATTCATTCGCATTCGAATAGGGGCGATTACCATCAGAGGGGTTAGAGCTCAAGCTAGACTGAGGCTTTTATGGTGGCCTTTATCATTTAGCAATAACATATATGTATAGAGCAACTGCATCAACCTCTGAGCCTTCATCCCCTTCTTTTCATGAGATAATGGACCATGACCCATTACCGAAGTTTGGTACACCATGAGAGGCTCCAGGATGGAAAGTGTTAAGTATGGTGGGGAATGGAACGTTACCCTTGTGAGGCCCCCCCAGTAGTACCCCTTTTCCTTGGGCGGTGACAACACATGACTAGGGCATAGAAGTTGACCACCAAGGTGAAACAAGGCAATTGACACAATTTCCCAAGCCAATGATCCATTATTCAACTTCAACCAAAGATCCTCATCCACATGCCCAAAAATTAAGCACAACACTTCACATGAAAAAAGCACTAACATACCTCATGGTGATGCTGACTTACCATCTCCCATACACTGAGTTGCTTGGATGTGATGAGCCTTGGTTGACCTGTAGCTGTAAAGGTAAATTAGGGGGGGCTATTGGGCTACCATCTGTGAACATGCTGATCATCATCATGGTCAAGATCATGTGAGACATGATCTCCTCTAGTTATCCCTAGGCATGGGGGGGTAACAGTTTGAACATATCCTTCACCTTCTTCTAACTTTGCTTCATGTGGAGAATCTTCTCTTTTAGAATTTCCCTTTTCCATGTAAATTTAGTCTTTGTCTATCTATGTTGTTTGTTCAAGTTTCATTGTAAACCCAATCGAACTTGACATCTTTGTTGATTATGAGCTTGCATCCCTTAACATCCCAATGTCTATGGATTTTGGATTCTTCATCATAGCCAAGAAGAAAACATTTGTGCGACATGTCTAACAACTTTTGTCACTTTGCTCGGGGATGTGAGCATAAGTGGTGCTTCCAAAAATGCATAGATGCCTTACAGATGGTTTCCTACAACTCCACTCTTCTTCTAGTGTCTTATTCCACACTACCTTAGTTGGACTTCTATTGATCAAATAGACAACACAATAAATTGCATTTGCACAAAACTCATTAGAGATTCTTTTGTGTATAAACATGTTGTGACTCGTGAGCCATATCATCAATGACTCTATTATTTTGCTCTACCACATTGTTTTCCTATGGTGCTTAAGTTGTAAATTTCCTATGGATGCCTTGCTCCTTGCAAATGCTAGGGACTTGTATTCTTCCTGACAATAGGATCTGGGAGTTTTCATCTTCTTGCCACTTACCATGTGGTATGCTCCGATTTCCCCCACTTCTGGTATAGACACATCAGTCACCAGGGTCTAGATCCATAAATAGGCGAGTAGTTTCGATTCGAACAATTACCAAACTATCATGGTTGGACACATTCTCCAAGATTTGTGCCATAGTCCTACATCCTACCTCTGTGGTTTTTAGGTGAGTTGGAGAGTCAACACCTCAAGGCCATAGGGAAGGCAACTTTCGCTTGGAGTACTAGACAATCGATCACATCTTCACCCTTAGAGCCATTATTGAGGAGGCTCGCCACTACTCTTTGAAAGTTTATTGTCGCTTTGTAGGATTTCAAAAAGCATTTGATAGAGTCCCAAGAGAGGCCCTATTCCAAAGGCTTTGTGACATTGGCATCTTTGAGACCCTCCTGGCTGCCATCATGAGATTGTATGAGTTGGTTTTGGGTCGTGTTTGGATGACACACTACCTTTCTGACTTCATCCATAGTACGATTGGGGTAAAATAGGGGTGCTCCCTCTCGCTAACCCTATTTGGGATCTACATTGATGAGTGGAATCTTTTCTCCACGAGCACATCTAGGTTGGAGATGGTTGTCTTCTACACCAGGCATTGATTTGCCTATTTTTCGTCGATGACTTGATCTTGCTGGCCTAGGGTCTATAGAGGTAGATTGATGCCTTGGCTAGTTTTTGTGACCTTCAACAGTATATTGTCAACTCGGGTAAAACCAAGGTCATGATCTTTAATGCATCGAAGAGCTTTCTCTTTGACCTACATTTCTATTTCTGGGGGGTAGAGATCGAGATCAAGACAACTTACACCTACTTGGGGTTTAGTTCACGGGCCTTGCTTTAGCATGCAGTAGGTTCTCTAGCCTTAGCTCAACAAAGGGTATGGCTGCCTAACCCTTATCAAGAGATTGTGTTTCCAAAGTCAGTTTTAGGATAGTGCGTCCAAACTTTAACTCTTGGAGGTGATTTTCAAACCCATGGTTCTCAATGGTTCAGATATCTGGGGATCAAGCCTACTACAGATAGATTAGGATTGGACTGAGTAAGTTCAAACCTTGCTCCTCACGTGCGTCGTTCGATGCAAACACACAGTTCTCTAGCCCATTATTTAGGTAGTGTTCAGAGTTCACCCCTTTTGCCTCGAGTTCGTGTTTTGTCTGGTCTCTTTTCTACATAGAGTCAGGACCTTTGGTGACTTTGCCTTTGGGAGAGAGAGGTACCCTATCTTGCACTCTACTCCTTAGATGCTCTTACCTCGAATTGACCCATAGGTCATGCACAAGGTTGGTTTTCAGAGGCCTTTAAGATTCTTCAACCGATGACCATCTCCCTTGAGCACCTTCCTCCCTTTAGGTACTTCCTAGACATGTTGAGCCATCTCTTATTGACTAGATAGGGATTGAATTGGGCCATCAGAGAGGACATCTATAGATTATATATCCAGGTTACTTGGACCTCACCTCCGAAGAGCTTGGGTTCGAAGGTGTCTTTCTATCGAGAGCACTTCTTGGAGTTGCGAGATGGCATCATCGTTTATCCCCCATACACATATAGACATCCTTTAGGTGCTTCCTAGACGTGCTAGGACATCTCTTACTGACTAGATAGGGATTGAATTGGGCCATTGGAGAGGACATCTATAGATTGTATATCCAGGTTACTTGGACCTCACCTTCGAAGAGCTTGGGTTCAAAGGTGCCTTTCTATCTGCTTCTTCGAGTTATGTGATGGCATCATTGTTTGTCCCCCATACACATATAGACATTGGATTCATTCACTCAAGATCCCTCTAGGCTATCTTTGGGTTGGCTCTCATAGTTTTTAGGTGGATATTGATCACCAAATTCCTTGACCACATAGGATCTACAGTTGTGGCACCTTTAGGAGTTGAAGATAGAGATGCACCTCAATTTCAGGTGTCCCTTCGACTATGAGATCAAAGGGCGATACCACTGCCTCTGGAGGTCCCTCTCTACTTTCTTCTAGTATTGTGATTAGAGATGCCTATCCCTCTCCATTAGGGAGATACTTAGCCATAGATCCTAGTTTTTGCACAACCTGCCCTGCCATGAGACTATTAGGAGGATTACCTCAAACTTTCATGTTCAGAGTATTCTAGATCATAGAGTGGTGAGACCTTATGTCTCTCCTCAACCTCTCCCCTCGGAGGTTGATTGATATCCTCGAGATTGATTCGAAGGTGTTGAACCATACCTCTCACTGATCATCATCATAGTGACAGATGGACCAACTCTAGACGAATCTAGAGAAATGTACCTCCCACCCTTCAGACTACCTCCCAACTTCAACAAAGTAGCTAGAGTTCTATTTGGAGCTTTTTTCCTTCGACCTTGAATGGTAGGAGAGCGGTGTTTCCTCGCTCCTATGTCCCCCCAAAGATTGTATAATCGAATCCCACTATGGTGCTCGACGACTCTGACAACAAACCAGTGCCTCAGTCACCCCCTTCACCTTTGGTCATCAGGACCAAGAGGCTTTGACATCATCCTCATTTCTTTCTTTTTCTTGATCAACATCGAGATGTCCAATCTAGTATTCTCACTTTGTATTACCTATGGCACCATTATATATCTTTTGGGTTTGGTTTTCGTTAGACCTAGTGATTAGCTTAGCTAGACACTTATCTAGATTGCACTTTTTCTTTCGTTTTCTTTATCTTACTTTTAGCATTACCTAGGAGCTGCTTTTGCACTCCCACATTCTATTCACACTAGATGTATCTTTTAGTCCCATTGGCCTACTTTTGCGGTCATTTGTTAGACATTAATAAAATTATCTTATCTTATTAGCTCATAGGACCACAAAAGTTCGTATGAACAAATTCCTAGTTATGTCTACTGCTCATGGGTCTACTTGTCCATGATGTATGTCTCATAGATCTCTTTAGGATTCTACATATGAAGCAATCCATGTACCATATTCAACTTTTCAAGTAATTGTAAAATCTGAAAATTTAAGTAAACACACTTGAGGAGGTGCCATATTCTATTTTGATCTATTGTCGATGCATCCAATGCACTGTCTTTATCAACCTTTGCTTCAAACATATAGAGACCATCCTCCTCATAATTTTGGTGCTACCACTTGACAATTTTTGCTCTTATCTTGAATTGGACATCCACTTGATTGAACTCAACTTTCAGGTTCAACTTGATTATCTGTCTAATTGATTACACATTTTTCTTCAGATCAAGAGCATATGTGCCTAAGTCTACATATCGTGCATTATTTGAGGTATTTATAGCTGCCAAGGACATTGGAAAGCACCTCTCCTCTCCTTCTTTGACTCTTTCTTCTCAGAGAATTGCCCAAACTGTTTGTTGTCCTTTCCTTGTTCATACTTCCTATTGTAGCACTTGCATGCTATATAACCTTTCTTTCAATAGTGGAAATAGGGCATGTCCTTTCCCGATTTCTTAATTTTTTGATAATGCTCTTTAGATTGGACAGACTTTTGCTTACTTAGAACACCTTGCTTCTTTGACTTTGTGATGAATACTTTCTCAGTTGTGTTTTGCATCGCTCTTACTCTATATTACTTCTCTGTGCACAACATGCCACCATGTTCATCCAATGTCAACCAAGTACCTTGTGTGTTACATTGATGTTGGTGGTGAAAGGTTGGAACATTTTTGTCAACCCATTGATCATCAACACAACAAGTTCCTTCTCCTCAACCTTGCCTCTAATAGCAATCAATTTATCTTGCACACCTTGAATGTGCATCATAGAATAATGATAGGTTCTCCATACTTCTATTTTAACATTTAGTGTTTATTCCTTAGGAAACTAATCTTTACTTGATTTGCTATCTCATATAGATTCTACAGAGTGACCCAAATCTTATTTGTTGAATTAGTGCTTCTAATCCACAATATTATTTGATCCACAATAAATGAACACAACATGCACATTATATCTTCATCTCTTGCTTTCCATTTCTCGAACTCATATTTATTTTTTAGAGCTACCTCTTCTCCTGCAATCAACTTAAGAATTTTTTGCTTTGTGTGTAGATTTTGGATCCCGAGTTTCTAGATCTGTAATTCTTACCATCCAGATTTGTTTTTGGATGCGGTGTACTCACCATTATAGATGGTGGTGGTCGAGCAAATGATGCAACTAACATCCTTCCTTTGTTGCAAACTCTTTCTTAGAGCTTTAGGAGCAAGTTACGAGTTTTTTTTCCAACATCAACTTCCCATGACAACTCTCCCACCTATTGTGTTGTGCTCAAACTTCAAGATTAGAATAACAAGGCTTATGACTAGAACAACATGGTTTGCTTTGCTACCATGTTTGTGTTAGCTTTTGTGGTTACTCCCGTTATCACAGGATTTATACTTATGCAAAGCCCTTCACAAAATACCAATCTTGTGTAACAATTGGAAGTAGATGCCACTGTCACCTATGCAAGTACTTCCTTCGTTTTAGTGAAGGACAGGTCCAACACAAGGGAGGCTTCCTTGATGACCTCAAGGGATCCTATAGAAAGATTAGCCAAGCCTATGGCCCCCTATCTTGGTCACCTCAAAAGGATAGACCAGGTCTAGGGAAGTGTGAAAGGTTAGGAAGAGCTTGGATGAGGTAATTGGTTGATGTGTGTGAGATAAGTTTGCCTATGCATATAAAGACAATTACCAAATCTAACAAATGAATAATCACTTCCAGAACACTTTCCTATCAAGTAAGAGGGCTACTGTAATAAAATTGCAGCAGTAAACAATGATTATACCAGCCAAGAATGTTTATAACAGCAGCAAGGAATCAGCCCTCAAAAAATATAAATTAAATCTTAAAATATGGTCCTCAACAAGTGGAATAAGATCCAAGTGTTCAACAATGATTTTAACCTTCTTAAACCACAATATTAAGAAAGTATTGAGCAATCCAACTAAGCCCTAATGGCTGTAGCAAACATTATAACAACAACAATAATTTTACTTAGATTGCTAAATGTTGGACTTTAAGCATGACAACAACATGTAAAACCTAATCTACTAAAGCGTTTTGAGAGAGTTGTATCACTTGCAAATACTAGACTAGTGTCGTTTTATCTTTGGGCAATGGAGTCAAGCAACACCATCAATTAGATAGCCAAGAAAGAAAAGATGGGTTTGGAACCCTAGGACCAAAGCCTTATAGGCCTAGGATCAAAGTCAAAAGACAAACCCGAGAGTTTATGGCCTTATAAACCCTAGATGCCGTCTCCTTCTTCTAGGACATCTAACTTGAAGATCCAAGTGAACTAGGTCAAAGTCTAAGGTTTATGTCCTTATAAACCCTAGATCTTGAGCTATCCAAGACAAATCCCTAGGGGGATAAAGACTTTTAATCCCTAGAACTAGGTCTTAAATGCTTCAACAAACAAGATGAATGAAATGGGGAGGGGGATAAAGACTCATAATCCCTGCTAGGGTTTCAAGCAAGAGCAAGGTAGCATGCAACAAATTACAATTTAGCATTCACCACAATATACCATGAACAAACATTTAAACTTGACAAAGAAGACTTACTCAACCAAGTTGAAATGTATGAGGAAACCCTAGCTCAAGATCATCCACCAACAATAAGACAAAGCATCCACAAAGATCTCCTTCCAAAAGTGCGCGCACTAGTTATCCATAGCGAAAAAGAGAAGAGAGAGCAAATAATAGTGATATCACACAAGTGATGAGTGATGATTTGATACAATGGAGCGTGCCCTCTATATATATATGAGGTAACCATGCACATATGTCCACATAAAATACTAAAACAACAATAAATCCATGATGCAAGTGGGGCCGACCCCTCAAGTAACCTTTAACAATACATAATCATGCTAAAACATCAAACTAAGCCTTCCAAAGCCACACATGTGGGTGATGTCATTCCCTAGGAAGGTGTAGGGAGGCCTCCAAAGGCCACGTCTCATCATCAAGGTGCCAAGTATGGTGGAAGGTGACCTCTCCTCATCAAAGGTCATGTCTCGTCATCAAACACCCCAACTCATCCAAGTAGTGCCCCAATGGCAAGCAAGCCCTAATCCATGACGTCATCATCCATATGCTCAACGTCCAAGGTGAAAAGACCAACGTCCAAGGTGGAATGAAGGTGCATCTCATCTCTGCATGGTATCCAATAATGTGCTAGTGCAACGTCCTCTATCCAATGCCTAATAACCTCCAGGTACAACACCCCAAGGTGTGGGATTCTTGCCCATGTGTGTGTTGGCATGACTGTATCTGCAAAGCAAAATCTCATTTTTCCATCGTCCAAGGTCCAAGAGGTGTGAGAGCCTGTATCGGAGGGTGTCAAGTCATCAAGTGACTCAACGCTTTGCATCAGACGTGCTATGTTCTGCATGAAGTGCACAACATATTGGGTGAAATCACAAGGACATCCTCCAAAGACCATGTCAGGTGCACCCAAGTCACTCAAAACTGTGGAATCAAGTAAAACCAACAATCACAAGGGGAAATAGTCCTTAGAATCATACAAAGTATGCCATCTATTACTAAAAAGGCCAAAATGAACAATTCTCATTGGGTATCCCCTTCAAACTTCACACAAGCCCAAGACTTTATGTAATTTGGCAAGTTTAGGTATGAGAGGATCATCAAAAGAACCTGTTAGGTTGCTAGTACTCAAATAGGGAGATATTTCTTGTAAGAACCCATCAGAGATATGTAATGAATGTGAGGTGGTCATAGGGTTTACTTATGGGCATGTGGTCATTAAGATGTAAGACAATGTATGGACTCACCTCCATGAGTGCCTTTGTAGAGGGTGCGCTTGGTGCTTGAGTTACCCTTTCCTCGACGTTTTTTGCATTCCAAACCCCTTATTTGCCTTTTTCTTTATTTATTTGATTTGCAAGTCCCCTTAAAAAGGTTTCAAGCATTTATAAGTACTTCCTTTGCTTTTTATTTAGGATATATTCAAGTCCTCTTTGATTGATAATGAGTTTATTCACATTAGGACTAGGGGCGATCACCATTAATGGCCAACTACAATCTATCTCTGGGCCTTTAGCCCCTTCTTCTCATAAGAGAATGAGGTACATGTCTTTTTGGTGTACATGTAACCACATTACCCAAAAGGTGGGAGAATGGAAGGATCAAGGATGAAAAATTGGTAAGTATGATTAGGAATGGTACACTACCTTTTTCAAGGAACCACCAGTGGCACCCCTTTTCCCTAGGAGTGACAACATGGGACTAGGATGCCTAGGATGGACACCAAGGTAACAAGGAAAAAAATATAACTTCTGAGCTTATGATTCATTATCCAACTTCAACCTATGATCATTACTCAAATGCCCAATGTATTAAATATGACACTTTATAAGCCCCCGGGGGGCAGCTCAATTGGCAAGTGCTGTGATATAGCGTGTTATGTACGATGAGGTTCCAAGTTCAAATCCCCCCGANGGGCATACGTATGGCACCTGGAGGTTATAGTGGTAGCGGTCGGAATCGACCCCGTGTCACGCGAGTACGAGACCGGCCCAGTTGCCGATTCCGCCAGCATAAAAAAAAAAAAATATGACACTTTATATGGAACAAGGACTAATGTACCTCATAATTTGTCGGAACACCATCTCCCAACTTCTTGATTGAGTGTGATGAGATGTGCTGATAAGGAAGAGGCATCTGAGGGGGTTGTTGGGTTGCTCTTTGTGGACATGTTGATCATCATCATTGTCGAGATCATTGTCTCCATTGCAGGCCATGAAACATGATCACCTCTAGTTACTCCTAGGTGGGAGGGGGTAACAACTCCAAAAGTGTTTTCATTTGCCAGGAGGGTGCTGTGTCTCATATCCCCTTGGCAACGCTTCATGGACATATGTATGGGTTAGTTTGGGTGGATGCTTGACCTTGGCTAGAATGCTGGCATGACACCCATACATAGGAGATCGTCGCCGTTATTGGCATGATGACTAGCCCATTGGGTGCACACAATGGTGGTGTTGGTTGCTTGATTAGGGGAGGTATTGGTTACCCCTTGACGTCTAGGCGTAACTAGAGGAGATTTCTCTCTTTTAATTCTTATCACAGATAGCAGTTCCACAAGATGATATCCATGGTTCTCCACAAACAATTGACTATAGATGCTTCCCACATTTTACTTAGCTCACTGACATTTGATGATTATGGTGCTTGACATACATCAGGTACATTATTTCATTGCTTCATATTGGGTGTTAATGTCTTATGTACTTGTCATGAAAGTGGTGATTCTTGGTTGAATTAGATAATGGATCATGATGCTCTAAATTTGTGCCTTTTTCCTTGTTTCACCTTGGTGATCATCATCATCTTCTAGATAAGTGTTGTCACTCTTGGGTGAGTGATACTATTGGGGGGCTTTGTGAGGTGTACAGTGTTCATATCCCAATCCATACTTAACACTCTCCATCCTTCCCGATTTCTGTTGTCTCGCCCATGGGTTGGTTGTCATATGTCACAAAAAAGGTTCGTGCTTCATAGTCCCATGGGAAGAGCCTCACGTTAAAAGAGCTATAAGCTCGAGGTGAAGAGAAAATATAAAAAAGAGAAAAGAAAAGTAAAAAAACCAAAGGAAATAAAGCATGTGCAATGCCCCCTCGCTACAAGGCCATTACCCCAAGTCCCATGCAACAAAATGCATATCTAAAAAAAGACTAAATGAAATAAAATGAAAGTCAAAAGCCAAAAAAGACAAGATAAAGAAAAAAGGCAAATAAGGAGTAGTAAGACAGTGTCGAGGAAAGGGCAACTCAACGCATAAATGCTCCCTCTTACTTCAAAGGCACTCACGTGGATGAATATTTTAAACAACCTCACATGGATGTGCAATGCAACTCATGAAGTTATTTGCCAAACCATATAATCTATCACTACACATGCTCCTTGATTGGTTTTTTTGGGAACTACTTCTCTTCTTGGGTGTCGACACATGTAATAGGGGTTAATGATGCCCCATCATACCTAAACTTGGCAAATTGTATGAACTCTATGAGTTATTGTGAAGTTAGAAGATGATACTTAATGTTTCTCTACCTAATAGAATTTGCATTTTGACATGACTCACTTTTTATGTTGCATTGGAATTTTATCACATTTTTTGAGGGCGACTAGCTTCACGACTAGTTATCTTTTGATAGAATGTCCAAAATTTCACCAAATCAACGTTATTAGATGTAGAATGGCCACAAGATTTTCGAAATATGGTCAGAATAGAAATTTGGGCAAACATTGACACAATTATGGTGCTTTTAAAATCTGCCATGAGAAGATTATCGTCAAATTTTTGACCACTTGTGGGACACCTTTGGAGGATGTCGTTCCACCTTTTAGGAGGTCATCTCAACCTTTTGAGGGGAACATTGCATCTTGGAGCCCCTACATGCCACACATGGGACTTATTTCATGCTTTTGAAAGGACGACTTGGCATTTGAGGAGACTTCACTTGATTTAGGGAGCATCTTTGGGTTTTTTTAACTCATCCACTCTTGTATCATGGATTTTGTTGTATAGGTGACATAACCACCACATAGTTTATCTATTCTTGACCATATCTCTAGGGTTTGAAAAGAGATAATGGTATTTATATTTTCTTAGGCTAAAAGCTAGGAGAATATTATTTTTATATTGAGAGGGTTGCTAGATCTCTTCATATAAAAAGAGAAACACCTCTCATTTGTAACTCGTTGCTAGAACTTGTGGAGAACACTACTTGTCTACTATCATGACTATCTTTTTTCTATGGATGGATAAGTCGAGCAACTTCTTGAGGATGATGTCTTGTGGATGCTTTACAAAATTTCATAGATGTTCTTGGCTAGGGTTTTGTGGATGAATTGATTTCTTGAGTAAGTGGTCTCTCTAAATCTTTATGGATTTTGTTTATGAATGATTGTAAATGTAGTTGTGCTTCTCTAGTGGTGGTGGTGCACTCTCTTTTAACTTTCTTGAACAAGTCCGTTCTTCAAAGCTCTTGGAAGATTGCTAGTGGAGTATATTCGCCTCGAACTATATTGGAGCTTGTAAGGCACTAGGTGGATTTTTCGTGTTGGTAGTGGAAAACGCTAACTATCACTCTAGTTTCACTTACACTTTATCAAGAGAGTCCTAATTGACCCCATATGCTAAAAAAATTTAGTAAGCACTAGTCTTTTCTCATCTAGTCAATCTTAAAATTCAAAATTTAATCTTTGTTTTAGGGTAAATCTAAGGTTAGTTTAGCTTACATTTAATTTTCAACCATAGAAACTCTAGATGTTTAAGGTTTTTTGCATATTTTTGACCTAAAATCCTAGGGTTTTCTTGCATGTGTTTGACCTAAAATCATCTCTCTTGGAAAATTGGCCTAGTTGATTTGTATTACAACAATTTTAGGGCTGAACGTCTTGGTTTTATTGGCTGTTATATGCTCTTGAATTTTCAGAATTAATAAGTTACTAAAACCCTAGTTTTATTACTTATTTTAACCCTAAATTTTACTTGTTTATAACTTGCTTAAGGGGTTGAAGTATATTTCTGTTGTGACTTGTTTATTGTTGTAATTTCTTATCATTTATGCAAGTTTTACAACCATTAGTAATTTTCAGATTTGCATTGTTTGGAGATAATTTTTCATTAGATAGTAACTTGATAAACCCTCTAAACCCTCTAAAGAAAACCTAAAGTGAACAAAACTCAAATTTGGAATTTACTTTGAGTAATGACCTAATTCATAACATGTCTATTATATTTGATTGGTGGTAAATTAGGTAGTTACATAAGTGACCTTAGACTTGACCTGTCTTTCCTTAGGAACCCTAAGTGCTACTAGGGAAGCCTCCCTTGTGTTGGACTTGGATTTCACTAAAACGAGGGAAGTAGTTTTCTAGGTGACAATGGCAACACTTCCATGTTCCACTCATCTTTGTACCTTGCAAGGGATTTGCACTAAGGTGCAAGATTGTGTGATAACAGTACCTACCTAGGAGGAGTGTGGGGCACTTGGAGGAGGGCACTTAACCCTGGAGCTTGGGATCATGTGATATATATCTTGGAGGTTGGACACTTGACTCAAGGACACTTGGGTTGAAGAGCATACTTCATGTAGGTTAGTCATGGACCTGAACACATATTTTGAGGAGGAACATTGAAGCTTTGTCACCTTGGCATATAGGAGAGTAGCATTGGGCACATGAGATAGACAAGATAAGATAATTTTATTAATGTCCAACAAATGACCAAAAAAGTAGGTCAATGTGACTGGGAAATACAAGTATGAGTACAATGTGGGAGTGCACGCGCAACTCCTATATAATGCCGAAAATAACATAAAGAAACATGTGGCACATAGTTAGAGGAGGAGCACCTTGCATGAGGACACTTGGATAACAGACCACTGTAGAAGAGGGGGTGTTAGATTAAAGTAGCACCTGTGTTTAATAAGCCAAAGGGCATTCTTAGGTACTCAAAAGTACCTCATGGTGTGGTGAAGGTTGTTTTATTTTTATCCTCCTTCCTCACCAACACTTGATTGTATCCAGAGAAACCATCCAACATGGACATTATTTTGGAACGAGTAACTCTTTGCAATAGAGTTTCCATGTTGGGTAGGGGGTAGTTATCCTTAATGCATGCTAGATTCAGATTTCTAAAATCAATGCATAGCCTTATTCCCCCGTTTTTCTTTCTAACTACCAGTAACTTAGAACACTATGAAGAATGCCTTGTTGGAGCAATGATGCCAGCATCCAACATCTTCTTGAGTTCTGCTTGAACCAAAGGTGCCAACTTGGGATTTATTTGCCTAAGTTTTTTCCGGAAAGGTTTTGTGTCTTCTTTGAGTGGGATAGTATGTTGAAACACATCATCTTTATAAGCTTTGAGTTCATCATATGTGAATGCAAATACATCCATATACTCATGGACAAGAATTATTGATTATTTTCTTTCTTTTTCTGAAGTACCCTTTCCGATTTTTATGAGCCTTGGGACTTCTTCTGTTCCAATGTTTATTTCAATATAACTGCTAGGCTTTATTACTTCCTTTTTCTTTTTATGCATGTCATGCCTGTCAAAGATCTTTTCTAAGGAAGTTATTTCTCTAGTGACTGAATTTTTTATGGGGTTATATTCCTCAACATAATCTTTTCCTTCTTCTTTGTAACTGACATTGAAACCGGAGAATACCTGAACATTATGGATGAATCTTAAGATTTGTTCATCATCTTTGAAAACTTGCCAGTGATCAATATTGTCTGGAACTGAAGGCCTAGAGATTATTTCCAACTTTCCTTTTCCTTTTATTAGATCTTCTGAAGGTTGGAGGGTTGAAGCTGCTACTACCAAACTGTCAACTAAACTGTCTTGATCCCTAGGGATTGAAATGAGATCAATAGCATCAAATAGTTCTATAGTATCCCAGATGGCATTTCTGTATCTTTTCAACCTTTCACTTTTGCATGCATACTTATTTTTTATCTGGAGAATGACCAAATCTGAATCACCCTTGATGTTTAATATTTTAATCCCCATGTCTTTTGCAATTTCCAAACCAAGTAGAAGTGCCTCATACTCAACCACATTATTTGTAGCATCAAATTCTAATCTAAATGCAAAATTGTAAGACTTTCCTATTGGTGAAACTAGAACAATTCCAACCCCTTTTCCTGATCTTGAATGTGCGCCATCAAAGTTCATCTTCCAAGCTTTATTACTTTTCTTTTCATCCTTAAATTTTTCTTCAGCTGATGCTAGGAAGTTTGAACATATTGAGAAATTACCCATGTCAAACATTTGGCATGAGAACTCATTGAATGGCTCTTTAGGATCCTCAATGTGATACTTTCTTTATGTTTCTCTAAAGAGCCTGAAATTCTCAGTTGATGGAGGAGGGTATGGGGTAGTTGCAAAAGTCAGATCCATATTTAGGCAACCTCCCATGTGAGCTCCCCATTTTCTAGAGAGAAGCATACCCCAAGCATCTGACACATCGATTACAAGCACATCCATTTTGAAAGAAAAATCTGGGCGGAAAGCTAGCTTGACTGGCAAATCTATGATAATCCCATGGGTTTCAATTTCCCTGGAATCCATGGCGCACACATTGTGATAAGGTCTTGTAACTTTAAGACCTAATCTTTTCATAATTCCCTTAGTAATAATGTTGGATGAAGCTCCAGAATCATACATACAATTATGCAACCATTGATCATTTATTTCTAAGGACACAAAGAAGGGAGGATTCTCTTCCTTGTTTCTATCTTTGCTAGTCAAAACAACTGGAGGATCTTCATGATGTTCCTTTTATTTTTCTTGATTTTTCACAACCGCTTTATCATTTGGAACATTTATTTCTTTGAGGAGTTTTTCCTTTTGTGAAGGAATTTTCAAAAGATCTGACAGTGGAACGAAAAACCTTTGCATTTGAAATCCAATTACCTAAATCAACAATTAGATCAATGATTGGAGGAGGATTAGTTACCTTGGGAAAGTTTGCTTGAGACTTGTATGCACCATCCTTCCCTTTTCTTTGGTAGACTATTCCTTTATGTCTGGTCATTTCCAAAATCTGCTCATTTGTGGGCTTGTGTCCATACAACTTTGTAACATTATCATACTCTTCAACCACTTCATTGGCATGCTCACTTCTTTCTTGCATTTGAACCCAATAATCCATTGATAAGGGGTGAGCTTCACCAAAGTTGTTTATGTGATTAGAGTTTCTTGATTGTCCCACAAAATTGTTTTTTGGAGGAAGGCCTTGTTCATTTATTTGACAAAAGACTGGGCAGGTAGACTCTTCATGAATGTCTTCACATGCTCTACAAAAGGGTAGTATTTCTTCATTAACCACATTATTGGATTCCAACTGATTAGGTGGCCTTTGTTCTTGAAGAGGACCTTTCTTTTGCCATCTTTCATTGTTAGGCCTAGGTTGGAATCTGTTATTTTGGGACTGGGACCTCTCCATAGCTATCAATCTATTCTGCAAAGCACTAAGTTGAGTAGCATGAGTTGCCTCCATTCTTTTAACCATCTCTGTTATGGCCTTTAAAGGGTCATAAGATGGATCTTTATTATCTGGAATTGCTCCCTTTTCTTTAGAATTTGACTGTTTGGAAGAACTACCTCTTGTGAACCCTGGAAGATTTGACTTTCCTGACGCTTGCATGTTCTTATCAATTTTGTTAGTTGTTTCTTGAGCTATTTTGAGGTTGGTGGGTTCCTTATCTCTTAGTTGATACCTCACTTCGCCACCAAATGCCTCAATGTAGTAGATCAATATAGCATTATCTGGAGGCTTGATGTCTGTATGCAAGCTTGAAACTAATTCATTGAATTTCTTATTAAATTCATCCATAGTTTCATTCTCATTCTTCCTTATTGTGTTGAGGGCTGCCAACAGGTGACGATGATCCCTTTTCTCCCCCCATTTCTCAGTGAAGGCATCTAGGAGATCTTTTAAAGTTTTGAATTTGTTGTTTGACATGTCTTCGTACTAGTCTAAAGCATCATCTTCTAAGGATAGACCAAAAAGCTTCATTTTTACAGCTTCGTGGTCATGTGCAACACACTATTTATTAATACACCTCATGAAAGATTTAATTTGTGCTTTAGCACTTATTGCATTGTTTGCTTGAAAACTTGGTAATTTTTCGATTGCTTTTTCAGGAAGAGCATGAGGATAATTATTAATTGCTGAGAAATCACAAGGATAATAAATTGCCATTTCTAAATTAACACTACTACTAACAAAGAGCAAGTGAATATCAGAAATGGACTTGAATCCTAAATGACTAAGGATTCTACGAGAACAGGCTTTGGCTAACCTCCTTCTATAAACCTGTTCAGGTTCAGGAATAAAGTCAACTTGGCCTTCTGAATTCCTTCTTGTAGAATACTTAGTCAAATTGGAATTTAGTGGAGTCGCCAGATGATCGAGTCTAATTATGATAAACAACAAGCATAAAAAACTAAGTAAAACAAACAAAAAGGAAAACAAGGTCGAATTCCGGGAATAAAAGGATTTATCCCCGACAACGGCGCCAAAAATGTTGCTGCCTTTATACACACTTGGGAAACGTGGAAGAAATCTTCAATCCACTCGGTGTGTCCTTGGGGGCAAGTTAGAGTTAAGGTGCTGTCACGTAATCCTCAACTCCTCCGTCCAGGCCAACTCCTAGCGAAGCCAAGGGGGGTAGTCTCTAATAAAATAATCTAAGGCTTAAACTGAAATCTAAGCAAATAGTATTCTAGGAGTTTATTACATTAACCAATATATAAAGAAAATTTATTCTAAAGCATACATAGATCAATTAATCACCACAAGATATATAAAAGATACTTGCATAAAAAGGATACTTGAGATAATAATACATGCAAGTAAATTAATTAATGCTTCAAAGTAAATGACTGAAAGTAAAGTGCTTGAAGCAAATGGCTTTGTAAATGTAGAATTGAGACCAGTGCCTTAAAAGTATCGTGGGCAATGTAGATATAATATTTTATTAGATTTATTGATAGTAGGTTAATGAGATGAATTTTATTGCAAGAAAATAAAGTGCTTGAACTAATCTAGATTTGGCCCGTCATAAAACATCCCTAAAGTGGAGGTTGAGCTTGCCGAATACCCAATAGGGAGGTCCCTCTAATTTTGCACACAAGCCTAATAGAATGGGGGAGATCCGACAAGGAGAACTTGGATCTCAAAGTTCCTGCTAGATATCTTACACAAACTCTCTTACGTTTCCACTAAAACAAAGTTTCTTAAGGATTTCCCTATTAATCTATCACCACTGACCAGCCCAGCGTGTGTGAAACTTACTCCAGAAGATCGAGACAAGCTCACAACTAGAAGGGTCATGAACAACACTAGGTGCTCAGGGGAGTTGTTTATTTTAAACAAGAAATAAAATAGCTGAAAGTAAATTTTTTCTAATTACTAGTCTTCACTGACTAGCCTCTTTCGAGGAGCCGAGGAGACGGTTTATTGCCAACTTTGAAATTGCATGAAATAAAATCTAATCTAGCAATTAGTGTTCTACTTTGAAAAAAGGGAAAACTAATCTAACAATTAAAGTATTACTTTTCCAACTTGAAATCTAATCTATGTGTTTGTTGTTGTAAACTTCAAAGCAAAGAAAGAAGGAAGATGAGAAACTTGCTCCAAGACCACAACACCAACCCCCTAGGGGGGGAACACAAAGTGAGGTCTCCCTTGGCTCACTTATTTTATTAACTCGGTTACAATGGTCTCTTGAAGAGACTTTTGATCTCCTTAAAATATAGATAAAGATCCTTATAAGTGGATCGAAAATTAAAAATTACACTTTTACAATGTTTTTCAAAGATATAAGGCAACTTTGGGGGTCTTGGAAACTTTAAATCTTCACTTTTTGGACAACGTATCTTCTTGTTTTTGCACAGACCTGCACAAAACAACAAACAAACAAAGATATAATATGCTCCAAAACACTTTAAAGATGTATTGGGATGTTAGTAATAAAGCCCCAAAATTTTCCTGAGTAAATTTATTGAAAAATTGCAAAATACAAGCACTAAATTGCCAAATAATTGAATTAAGCTCTTAGAGAAAACAACTATCTTTTCCTTAAGAATTTTCCTTTTAAAATGAAATTAAGATAGCCACTAGCAAGCTAGATGTATAAATAAAACTCTATGCTCTAATCTACTTGCTCTTATCATGCAAAAGGAAAGACAACTTTAAGATTTGTTTTGAAATTAGAAAGCTTTACTTTGCATGAATTGAAAGTAACCCAAATTAATAATTCAAAAGTGGAGAAGGAGAAGAAGAAAAGTGCTTTGAAACCCTTGGAAAAATGGGCAAATGGAGTCCCTCTTGATGGATCCACAAGAGGGGCTATGTCTCCTTGAAATCTTGAAGGGTGAGGTAAGTGCAACCGATGCCTATCCTCCTCTTCAAGTGTGATGATCTGCAAAAATACTTAGAGATTCCTTGCCAACAATTTGTTAAACATATGATGCTACTTACAAAGAGACTTTGAAATAAGCATGAGCATTAACCGAAATGAACATGCATACTAAAGCTATCACTTGTAAACAAACATTAAGATCAATAAACAAGCATGTTTATAATCTTACCCAATTGGGAGATAGCTCCTCTTAGAAGGCATACAATAACTAGTAAAGACAAAAAATACACATAAGAAAATTATACCTCACAATTGAGCATTGGACATAGAAACTCCACACATTAAAGTAGACACCAATGTAGCCTCCAAAGCCCTTTTATTCCAATCAAATGAATGATACAATAGCAATACAATAGCACAAATCCCAAGCTCCAACTAGCTTGCAATGAGAGGATGCCTTTGTTTAAATAAGGGGAGGGGGGCACTTCTCAAGGAAGGAGGGCGCACCACTTGGAAGGGAAACCAATGCCAAATGTGGGAGATGGAGGTGCCACCTCTCTCCACACTCCTCTTAGCTTGACACATGGGCAGCAAGTAGGTAAAGAGGGGTGCCACTTTTCAAGAGGTAGGCAGCTGAAATATCCCTGATCCCGCTGATCAAGATATTTGCTACTGATCTAATGTTCTGTCTCGCAGATCTGATACACTGGGGGGTTCTGGATGCGTTTCAGTTGTGTGTTTGAGATATTTATGCTTATTGCATGTGCATGTTGCGTATATATGGTTTAAACAATATATAAAGGATGCATGCGGAAGTAAAGAACATCAACTAACCAATAACATGTATTATGCGACTCAAGCATGGAAATACAATAACATACTGGAAATATAGAGTATAATCGTCAGCTAGATCTCATGGATCGTCACTGGAATACAAGCAAATAACATAAAAATACCCGTGATCAGAAGATGAAGGAAGATCTGATGCATGCACGGATAGATCGACAAAAATATGCGATTCCGGAGAAGTACAGTAATCGATACCTGCTGGAAAACTCGTCCGGAAGGATAGACAGTTGGAATGAGATGGAAATTGCTCCAATAGAAGCGCCCTGGCCTCTAGACTGAAATGGATGAGTGTCGGATGTCAGATCTGGTCTCTGAGGCACTGGATCTGGACCCTTGGGGGGTTTGCACACCTCCTGGGACACTAGATGCGTCCCAAATGATTCCACCAACGGAATTTGCTGCTATAGGACTCAAAACGATCGTCTCGCCAAATGCGGAACTGGGTCGGAAGGGTTTCCCCAGATCTGCCCTGATGCTCCGTCTGCAACCTCAAATGTCCTGCCGGAAGAGCTGCGCCCTAAATGGATGGATGATGTGCCCTGCAAGATTCCACCGTCAGAATCTGATGGAAACTGGCTCAATCTAAGCGCCCTGGCTGGATCTCAACTGGGTCGAAAGGAAACTGCGATTTGAGCTCGGACCTTGTGCAGCTCCACAAACCCTCAATTTGACTTGCGCCCTCACTAGTTGAGCTGCGCACACTGCAACTGGATACTCCTGAATAGCATGGTGAAATACCTGGATGGTATCTCCGATGGGCCAGGGTGTGTCTCTCAACACCGAAACCGATCAATGGTGGTGGTTTCCTCCAGAATCCACAAAACAGGTAAGGTCGATTCTCTTCCTCCTCTAGGAACTCTCAACATCAAATCATAACAATGCATAATTAATTAGGTTGCTTTAACCTTCCTTTATAGCTTCCCGAAACCTTAATTCTTTGTTGACCTTTTCCCTCCAAGTGACTTTTACTTTATTTTATTATTCCTTGATTAAATCACTTAATTAATTAATTAATTAACCATTTTGCCTCTAAAAAGTGATTTATCCATCCTGATGGCTTCTCCGGCCACTGAAAGTCACTTCTCATCATCTTATCCTGTAATGCTCTTCCTCTCGATTCCGATGAGCTATTACACTAAGAGGTTTCTCCAAGTAATATGCCCATTATGACCTTCTTAGTGAATTTAATTAATATATAACCCATAATAACTCAAAATTACGGAAATCGTCAGAATGTAACGGAACCAAAGCCTAGCTGTGCAGAATGGATCTGGATGATGAACGATACAAGTCAGGCCCAAATAAACCTCTCAATATCTCCCAAACTCTCTGTCTACTCGGGTAGGCATAACACTCTGAAATGTTGTAATGTTATAATGTCCCAAAATGAGGACATTACAACAGCCTCCTCTTGGAGTGCACCACCTCTCCCAAAGGGGGACGCACCCTCTCTTAGAGATCCCACCAAACATAAATTGCTATCCCTTGACTTGAGTCTTGAACCAATAGGAACATTTCTCTAGTTGCCACATAGCCTTTTAGGCTTTATTTGACCTCAAACATGTCAAAACATGTTTTCGTCATGTTTCCCAGGAAATAGCATTTGCTGATTTTTTATGTCTTTTTTGGGTTTTGTGAGGAAAATTAACTTTTTAGTGATTAAAATCACTAATTTCACTCACCAAAGTGGGTACATAGGTAATGTGGGTGCTCCAAGTCCAAAAATGAGCACCCCCAAAGCATATGAAGTCCTCTAGTACCACTTTTTATTACAACTTTAATTTACAATTAAAATATTTCGGTTTACGGGAATTTTTTAATTAACTGAAAAAATAAAAAAATCTTAAGGGGGACTTAGCAGATTTCCATAAAACTTTAGGAAGATTTTTAGTATGATAATATACATTAGACACTAGGCTTAGATTCATGCTAAGGCCTAACCATGATTATATACTCCAACTTTGGAGAAATTGAGTGAAAAAACTCGGAAATTATAAATTGCCTCGACAACAAGATATAATTAACAAGTAAAAAAACACTCCAGAGTAACAACTCATGCTTAAGTCTAATGTGGCTAAGACCTTTTACAAAGTTCATTATGCGACATCTCTTATTACAATTTCCCCGGAGGGTATGGAAAATGTGAAAAAGGTTGGTCTCATTGACCGACTGAACTTTTGAACTCTGAATTTTGAATAAGGAGTTGTTCAATCTTTGGCGGCTTGCTGGAAGTCCATCCTAGTGCAGCTTGGTGGATAACAGAGCCTAAGGAGGATCATGCTTGGAAGGCATTTCACTTTGGGGGTTGGATAAATTGTAGTTTGATACATGTACATGCTTGTATTATAGAGTGCTACATGTGGGGTTGCCTTGTTAGTTACTTGTATGGACACATATCCTTACTTTATGTTAGTCTCCCTCACCTTCTTGTATATATAAGGGAGGAGAGAGCTGTTGTATTCATATCATCATTTTACTCTTCTTTGTACTTGTCTTGGAGACGTTAGGGTTCATTACGTGTAATATCCCTAGCTGTGCTAGGCTAGGATATTAGTGATTTCATCAAACAATTTGCATTACAAGTATTCTTTATGGCCTAATTTGGTTGACAACAGATTGCATGATTCTATCAATAAATATTTTGTCAAACATATTGCATACAATTCAAATACTCATAATATGGAGAAAACACATGGGTATTTTATTATAAATGGAACCCAAAGTACAATATCTAATGGTTGCTATGGCAGTTGCACTACAACAATGAAAAACACACAATAACAAGCCAAAACCTCGATGATGTCACGGTCACCACCAGAAAACCCCACGAATTTGCACCTCCAAACTGATATCAATCCACAAATTAAGCTCAGTTGAAGATTTTGGATGGATCATCCTCCTTGTCTAGCTAGGGTGGATATTGCACCACCGAAACTAAACTACAATGGAAGGGTTTTTCCAAAACCCTAACGAAAACCTTGGCTCCAAGAGCACTCCAAAAAGATCAATCCAAAACATAATGTCAAAGTGAAGCACTTCCCCTCCTTTTATTCTTCTTCTATGCCTTCTAGAACTTTCCCCTTTTTGACTAAATCAAACATGACCTTTATTCCCCTTTTATTTTTCACTTTAAGATCAAAAGTCAATTTTAATAATGTTTAAGTAACTTATTAATCTAAAGTTACTTTATTTCCTTTTTACTTAATAACATCTCCTAACTAAGTGACATTAAATAACCCTTGACTTCCTTTTTCTTTACTGACAAGCCTCGGAAGCCATTTCTGACTGCTGAACAAGGGGATCCCAAAAATGGGTACATGACAAATCCTCCCTTCCTAAAGATTGCTTGTCCTCAAGCAATGCCATCACACCCATAGGGACAACAAACTGAACCAAACTGAAACTAATAATGATTCCTGGGTCCCAAACTAATATGAAAGATGCGGGGTGCTTATCGCCCACAATACTTCCCTGCAATGAACTAACACAAGAGGCCTCCTGAAAGTAATAACTGGCTCTGCCATCTGTACCAACTACCAAACTATCTACCCATAAAATCCCAGGGTCCCATGCTATCACCAGAAAGGACCTATTATGTTGGGCTACTCTGATCATAAATATCTGATCCTTCGGCCTAGATTGCATCCTCCGCTCCTGTAACTGCAAGTTGTAGTGCCTCAAAGGATCATCCCCACTGCCGGGGATCATATCTTGCCAATGTATCTTAGTGAAGTCTACCAAACCAACTCTAAAATCAGACATCCAAGCATTGTTCGGAAAATATCCCAACGCGTCATCCGTAAAGTCCCTCCATACGAACCTCTCTCGGACCGACCTATAAGTGGTAAGGTCACTAGGATCCAAAACTAACTTGTATGATGTGAAACACCCTCTACTCATAGCCCTGATCTGCCAGGTGCTAACAACAAAATCCACTTGACTGCCTCTGATAAGCTAACCATTCAGAAACTGTACAAACTCGGTCAACTCATTAGAAGACCACTCCTCCAAACAACCAAACCTAAACATCCCAAGAGTAAACTCCAAAAATCGAAAACTGACCATCTCATCTATATCGGCTGTCAAGTTGTCAAACACTACAGTCCCTGTGTCCCAAGCTAATCTCTGAGAGGAACCATCATACCGACGTTGCACCCCTCTGATCATAGTCGTCTGACCACCATGCTCAAACTGCGCTCTCCTCTGTTGGACCCCCAAGCTGAAATCCTTGAAAGGACTACACTCACTATCCTGGGTCATGTCTCTCCAAGGCATCTTAGTGACGTCGATACCTACCAATCCACAAATAAACTTGATCCTCGGTATTGTGAGGGAAAATCTACCTCGTCATATAGAACAAGGCTTGATAACTCCTCTCACCACATCTCCAAAATGATGTAGACCAATCACTGTCGCAACCTTGTCGATCACCCTCATCATTTGAAACAATCTATCACTCTGATGAATTCCAGGATCCCACAACCAAATTGGAAGTCCATCACTCTCAATGCTTGCTGAAATCTCTGTGACCCGATCCAACCGAGTCTGGATCTCCTCCTGTGCACTTTGCACACAGATCACATGGTCCAAATGAAAGACCTTTGACATGGTCGCGAATTGTGATGCCACCTGTGTCATCCAACTGATTCAGGTGAAACTCCCATGTCCTGCTGTATATAATGAGAGCATCAAATAACAACAATAGATGCCTTTGCCATTCCCTGCAAAACTGTAAAGTGACTAGTGCATTGGTCAACCCCAAGGGTATGAACAAGAGATCATAATGAAGTCTGGAAGTAGACCTGTGACTATCCTGCGCCTTGGCCCTCATCTGATGATATCCTAGATGAAAATCGATCATCGAGTGATATGCTGCTCTCTGAGGCTCAACCAACCACTCACCTATCCTGGGCAACCTCAACTTAATGGTATGCCTCAGGACTCTGTCGGGAGGTCTCCCTGGTGGAAACACCCCACAACTCCACTATACACTACCGTGTGCCAATGAATATCCTTGCATACTACTGCCTATCACTGAGTCGTCTTGTACCATTCTATATCCTATAGGTGCTACTGTATCCATCACTCTACAAATGTCGCTTCAACCTGTATCCCAGAGCATGCCCATGTCTGTCATATACCTGTCCACCCAATACATGGATGCATATACTTCCTTGCGGGCTGGTCCCCAAGGAATGTGCTCAACTATCTCCTTCGCAGCTAAGCCTTGAGCCTTTAGTGGGCTCTTCAACAAAAGTGGCTCATATCTTCACAATGCAACATAGGTGCATGGTCAGAACCCTTTGCGTCAAACCTCTCCTCAAACACCTACAACTTTGAATGCTCCTTGTGCGGAATCATCACAAGAGGATCCTCCCTCAAATCATGAGTGCCACTCATGTCCTCATGTGTCATGGCCTCCAAAGATGATGGAGTCTCCGTTGTAAGTGATGAAGAGCATGCCAAACTTAGCTGGTAACAAAGCTCCTCAACCTCCCTTTCATTTTCTTCAGCGAACTTGAGAGCAAGGTCCCTATCCATGAATAGCTGCAAGTAATAGTATTTCACTTGCTCTAGTGCTTCTTTGATGATGTGTAATTGGGTACTAGTGACTCCCTCTGCAACTCCCCTTTGTCTCTCCTCCAACTGGGTTTTCCACATAAAGTCTTCAACAAACTTATGAGCACCTTTTGTCCTTTTCAACATATGCACAATTTGCTCCTCTGTGACCAATAATCGGTTCTCCAATTCACACAATGTTATTTTATCAACATGGCGTGGGCTGTCACACAAGGGACCAACTGACTCACTAGATGATACCGTGCAGTGGTGGGATTCATAAAAGATTTCATCCACCAATTCAGCCCCTCCGTCGTCATCCTCCACGCATAGCTCTGGTACAATCATGCCTGCATTATTATATATGCCATAGATATGATAAGGTATTGAATCCTCATCATGCGTATGTGCTATCACGTTTGAACCTCCCTCATCATAAGCATCATACACAGGGAGAGATGTTGAATCCTCAACATCCATTGAATGGAACATCGTTTCATAGTCATCATAAGTAGGACAAGGTGTTGCATCCTTATCTTTCCCCTCCAACACACTAGTGTCATTGGCCTCATTGGTTAGCTCTGATGGTGTATCATAGGCTACTGTTTGGTCTTCCTCTATGCACACATCCTCAACATGTCTAGATGCATACAAAACATCAAGCTGTTCGTCTTGGATAGCGTATAGAAGCAGTCCAAAACGATGAAAAAAAGTAATATTCTATGCTTGGAGGGAACCTTCAAGGTTAGCACAATGATATTAGACTGGAAAAAGAAGAGAAAATTGTTCAAGAGATCGAAAACTGTACAACCATCAGCTGGGAGAATTTTTCCTGAGGAAGGAAGGGTAAACTGCTAAGAAATTTCTGTAAGAAATTCTAGTTTTTAAGCTGTTGTAATATTCTCTCAAGAAGTCCAATAAATCCCCCCCTTAGCTGGTTTTCCCCACAATGGGTTTTCTAGGGTACATATGGTGTCTATGTGTTTTTTAAGCTTGGTTTTGTGTATGCTTATGCTGTTATTTTTTTGATTTATAACTCAGCTGTAGGTTAACTGCATAATTCTAAAATTTATAACAACAAACTAAATTTCTGGGTTAAGTAATTATTGGCAGTTACTTCATGTGTTGAGTTATAGGAGTTTAACATGGTATCAGAGCTCAACCTCTGAGCCAGGACAAGCCAAGTTTCTTGTCGTGCAGACCAGGAAGAGTAAATCAACAAGAGGGACATATAACCAGAGAAAGTGGGGAAGCCAGAGGAACTGACTCAAATGGCAGACCTAAGGTTCGAAGACAGGCTAGAGGGCGCCTCAAATTTATGTCTTTGGAGGGAGCATATAGGCTTGGTGTTGGAAGAGAATGGGCTATTGGAATTTGCTGAAGGGAAAGTAGTCCCTCTAGCTGATCTAGCACAACTAGCATCCCACCTCAAGAAGGATTTAAAGACCACATTATCCTGTAATATCCCCATTTGGGGACATTATAACATTACAACATTTCAGAGTGTTATGCCTACTCGAGTAGCTAGATAGGGGTGATAGAGAGTTCGAGAGATATTGAGGGGTTTATTTGGGCTTGACTTGTATCGTTCATCATCAGGATCCATTCCGCACAGCTAGGCTTTGGTTCCATTGCATTCCGACGATTTTCGTAATTTTGAGTTATTATGGGTCATATCTTAATTAAATTCACTAAGAAGGTCATAATGGGCATATTACTTGGAGAAACCTCTTAGTGTAATAGCTCATCGGAATGGGGAGGAAGAGTATTACAGGATAAGATGATGAGAAGTGTCTTTCAGTGGCCGGAGAAGCCATCAGGATGGATAAATCACTTTTTAGAGGCAAAATGGTTAATTAATTAATTAATTAAGTGATATAATAAAGGAATAATAAAATAATGTAAAAGTCACTTGGAGGGAAAAGGTCAACAACGAATTAGGGTTTTGGGAAGCTATAAAGGAAGGGTAAAGCAACCTAATTCATTATGCATTGTTATGATTTGATGTTGAGAGTTCCTAGAGGAGGAGATTCGACCTTACTGTTTTGTGGATTTCTGGAGGAAACCGCCACCATTGATCGGTTTCGGTGTTGAGAGACACACCCTAGCCCATCGAAGATACCATCCAGGTATTTCACCGTACTTTTCAGGAGTATCCATTGCAGAATGCACAACTCAGCCAATGAGGGCGCAAGTCAGTTTGAGGGTTTGGAGAGCTGCACGAGATCCGTATGCAGATTGTAGTTTCCTTCCAACCCATTTAAGATCTAGCCAGGGTGCTTCTATTGAGCCATCTATTGTCAGATTCTGACGGTGGAATCTTGCAGATCGACTCATTCAGCCATTTAGGGCGCAACTCTTTCGGACAGACATTTGGTGTTGCATGCAGAGTTTCAGAGCAAATCCAGACAAATCCTTCGACCCATTTCCTTATTTGGCGAGACTATTGTTTTGAGCCATACAAGTAGCAGATTCGATTGGTGGAATCCATTGGGGCGCATCTAGTGCTCTGGGAGGTGTGCAAACCCCCCAGGGGTCCAGATCCAGTGCCTTAGAGACTAGATTCGAGATCCGACACTCACCTATTCAGTCTAGAGGCCGGGGCGCTTCTTTTGGAGCAGTTTCCAGCGTATTCTATCTGTCTGAACTTTCGGACGAGTTTCCCAGCTGGTAGTGGTTACCGTACTTCGTCGGAATCACATTTTTTCGTCGATCTATCCGTGCATGCATCAGATCTGCTATCATCTTCTGATCACAGGTATTTTTATGTTATTTGATTGTATTCTAGTGCTGATCCATGAGATCTGGCTGACGTTTATATTCTATATTTCCAGTAGGCTATTGTATTTCCATGCTCAAACCGTATAATACATGATATTGGGCAGTTGATGTTCTTTACTTCTGCATGCATCCTTTATATGTTGTTTAAACCATAAATATGCAACATGCACATGCAATAACCATCAAGATCTCAAACATACAATTGAAACGCATCCAGAAACCCCTAGTGTATTAGATTTGCAAGACAAAATAATAGATCAGTAGCAAATATCTTGATCAACGGGATCAGGGATATTTCATATCCCACCACGAGGAGGATTATTGTGGATGGAGTTAAAGACCACATTATCCCACATCTATCTGGCAAGAAGACAACTAAGGAAATGTGGAATCCCTTGTGAAGTTGTACCAGTCTGATAACCAGAGAAGGAAGATGTTGCTCAGAGAGAAGTTGAGGAGCACGAAGATGGCCAAGGGAGAGTCGGTGGTCACTTACATCACAAAGTTCACTCAGATCAGAGATGAACTGGAAGCTGTGGGAGAGGTAGTGGATGAGACTGAGTTGGTGAGGACAACCTTGAATGGCTTCACCAAGCAGTGGGAAGTGTTTGTCCATGCAGTGGTGGCTTAGGAGAAGCTCCCTGATTGAGAGAGATTATGGGATGACTTCACTTAGGAGGAGCTGAGACTTGATGCCACTTAGGCTGGCTAGCCAAAGAGTGAAGAGGAGGAGCTTCATGCAATGAAGGGATGTGGAGTGGGAGGTTCCAGAGACATGGGCAAAGTGAGATGCTTTGCATGTCACAAAACTGACCACTATGCCAGCCAGTTTCCAAGAAGAAGAAGGAGGAGGCAAAAATGGCAGCCTCAACATCTACTGAGATAGATGAGTTTGTAGATAAATTCGAGGATGAATTTTCACCGGTTGCCTCTCTTTCGAGCAACAACAGATTTGCAGAGTTGGAAGACAATGGGGCATGGTTTGTGGACAATGGGTCATCTCTCTATATGACAGGAATGAGGTCGACGTTCCTTAGTGTTTCAGAGACGGGTTCAGATTCGCATGTGGGTAGTGGGGGGGGGGTTGGATGCATCAAATTCCAGCTAGAGTTAGGTGGTTCTCCAGAGGTGGATGAAGTGATGTATGTACCAGCGTTGAGGGTCAATTTTCTCTCTGTGTCAGCTCTGGAGGATATGGGGTATACAATTATGTTCGTGGATGGACAAGTACTCCTGCGTTCAGAGGGAGAAGATACCCAGGATGTAGCAGTGAGGCTTGACATCAGGGAGGGTATGTTGTACAGGGTGCTGGGACAACCTGTAGTTGGATCCAAGGGGATCTTGGATCAGAGATCCGTGTCAGTGGCTGAGTCTAGTGGACGAGTGAATTCTTCCAAGACTGGTAGTTGGTATGACCTGATACTGATGGATGAGTAGAGTAGGAGATCAGATCAGAGTGCAACAGAGGTAGTAGGAATGCCTTCTAGTTTAGAGGGAGCAGCTACAACAACATATTTGATTGGATCAAATATTGATTCGGGTGGAGACACCTCCCTCGCTAAGAGGGAGTGTTAGTTTTTTTATCTCGGTTGGTGTCTCAACTATGCCTATGTGTCGTAGGCTAGTTGATGGACACATTAAAAGGCCCATATCAACATTATTTATCTCAGCCTAAGTCCAACTTCGAAAATAAACAAATTTTTGTCTTTGAGTGGATTGTGGGTCCCAGGTCAACTGGGGCACACCTCGTGAGGCTTGTTAGTGGAGTGTGGGGCCCAGCCAAGGGGGGCGCATCTCCTAGAAGCCTTGGAGGCTGAATTGGCACACAATTCAAGCCAAGAAAGGTGGCTGATGGGAGGATAAAGAGAGGGGATGAGGGTGAGAAGGACATCATTCTCATTTGTGAGGTTGAGCAAGTGAGAGTAAGAGGGGAGCTTGACTGAGAGAGAAGAGGAGTTTCAACATCTTGAGAAGGGCAAGTTCTGGGCTAGCTTTTAACAGACTGTGGAGGCCATACGAGGCCCATATAGAGCAACAAGAGAGGCTGAACTCAGGCCAACTTCTACTAGGCCGATTCTGGGGCGTCTTGTGTAGAGGAAAAGAGGCCGAATCAGGGACGAATTCACCCAGTAGAAGCAGGCCGATTCTGGGCAGGCCATACTTGGGCCGTACATAGGTCGTATAGTCCAGAATCAAGCTGGGTTGTACAACCATCAGTTGGGCAAATTATTGCTGAGGAAGGAAGGGTAAACTGCTGGGAAATTTCTGTAAGAAATTTTAGTTTTTATGCTCCTGTAATATTCTCTCAAGAAGCCTAATAAAGCCCCCTCTTAGCCAATTTTCCCTACACCGGGGTTTCCAAGGTACATTTGGTGTCCATGTGTTTTTTATGCTTGGTTTTGTGTATGCTTCTGCTGTCATATTTCTGATTTATAACTTAGCTGTAGGTTAACTGCATAATTCTGAAATTTATAACAACAAACTAAATTTCTGGGTTAAGTAATTATTGGCAGTTACTTCATGTGTTGAGTTATAGGAGTTTAACATGTCCAAGTAACAGACCATACGTAAAAAGATGTGTGTATGACGAACGCTCTATGCCATAACAAAGGAAATCAAATGGAGATGGCAATACAACGTCCACTTAGCCGAAAAGTGTTAAGGCGTTCCATCAAGGGATCATATCCTCGCATCCAATCATCTAGAAAAATATGTAGACCAAGTGCAATGTTGTCTCTCCATTATAAGCAAGTATACCAAGCAAAACATCATCAAGGAATCTAACACATCATTATCCATGTCATCAACAATCCAAGGAACCAAGTGAGGACCTGTTATAGTGCAAGTTGTAGGTTGGGAAAAGCTCGACCCAACCACGGAACAAGTGCTACAACTTGGGAATCCTACACCGAATGTCACCTCGATGTAGGTCCCACACTTCAAGGGTGACTAGGTCACTGTAGGGAGGCGATCCTGGTGACCCTAGGGGGATTGAGATGGAGATGAAGATGGATGGAAACGAAGCCCTTATAGGTCAAGTCTAAGTGGAGTGAAAGGTGGAAAGAGATGCCTTGCAAGTCAAGTAATTGTTGCCCCACAGGGATAACACTTCTCCGGATGATTGTACCTGCCCGAGACACAAGAAAATACACTTTGCAATAGTAATATGTTAGTTGTATCAGCAAGTTAAGCTCGCTGTCCCTAATTTGCAGCAATAGATAACAGTATATATCAGCAAGAAAATGGTACTATAAGCTGCTCAATAAATGCTAAAGATCAAGTAGAAAATGCAAGAGAAAAACTAGTAAATGACTAGCTAAACTCGAGATGAAAAACCAATACTCTTAGCATAAAAGATAAGGCTGTTGTAAACACTTGTCTGCATCAAATTATATCAGCCTTATGGCTGTAACATTCAATGTATTATAGCAAGAAAATCAACCACTGAAATCTCCTCAAACTTTGCCAAAAAGTGCGCTAGGACTAGGAGAGTAAGTGTGCAAACTTTGAGCTAAAACCAATGGTTGATAAGAGAGTTATTAAAGCAAGTAAGTTAGGTTTTCTGCAGCCCTAATGGCTGAAGATGCAATTTTATAACAACAACAATAAGTACCCCCTAGATGGGGATGCCCTGGTGGTTGTGAGGTGCCGAAGGCACAAGGAAAACAATCCACTTTGCAAGAAGTAAAAATGACCGAAAATCACGTTTCCCAATGCAATATTTTATTTCTCCAATGCAATAAATCAATGACTAGTGCCTTTACTATTGGGTTAATGGAGTCACAAAGAGCTTAGAGAAGCTACATCCTTGGTGGTGTAAGCCCTTTTACTCCCCAAGGCAAGTTTCTCTAAGCTAGGGTTTAAGCTAAGAGGGTGTATGCCCTTATACTTCTCTTAGCAAACCCTTAATCAATGAGATGAAGAAAATAAAATGATGAAGGCTATGTTGGGGGTGTATGCCCTTATACTTCCCACCTAGCTCCTAGCATAACAATACTTGACTTGAATAAAATGATAGCAAGAGAGTAAAAACCATACCAAGATCAAGAGAAATGCTAAGACAATTCACCACAATAGCTAGAAAGCATCATCCAAAGCTAGCGCTAGGCCTTCCTCCATCAACCATTCATAAAATAGCCATAAAACAAGTGCACAAGAGCTAAAAGAGCCAAGGGGGCCGAAAATTTCAGATCAAGTCTCTCACAAGAGGGAGAGTTATGTTTAAAATGAGATCTTATGATCTCTATTTATACAAAATTTAGCTAACATAGCTTGTCCACAAATTAAGGAGTAAAACACAAGATTAGGGGTCAACAACCCTAATCTTGCCCCCTTAACAAAATAATATTAAACAATTCACTTAAAATTTCATCTTTTGCACAAATTAAACCCTAATTTAGGAGGACGTCACCCCTTTAGGGGACGTTTTGCCACTTTGAGGAAGTCGTTGGTGTTGGAGAGCATGGATGGGCCTCCAAAGGCCGTGTGTCAAGCATCTAGGCACTCATACACAGTGAAGACCCTTGTCCTCCTCAAATGTCCATGTGTAAATGAGTGGCACCTCACCACTAAGTCCTAACTCCCCTAGGTGATATCATGTCTCTAGAAGTGACGTTTTGCCTCTCTTAGGAAAAACGTTTGGCATGTGGGGGCTAAGCTATGTTGTTCAAGTCATCTTTGAGGCCTTCCAAGTTTGATATCTCTCATTCGGCATGCGGGCCCCTGGCATCCAACCTGTGGGCTTGTAGCCCCATGGAAGCCCAAGCTAGGCTTGTTCTCCCAAAACTGTCCACCAGCTAGGTCCTGCAAATTCAAATGAACACGCCCTCCAAGGATCTCAAGTCATAACATCATGATAAGTGGATACAATCAATAAATAAGCCATCTAAGCATGTGCATCAAAGATCACTACATCAAACAATTAACAACTCAAAGACATTATGCAGCTTGTTAAGCTTAAGTATGGGAAGGTTGATGAGGTGTCCTATTGGGTAGATCTTGCCCTAGGTCAAGGAGAACTTCCAAGATGTCCCTCTCTAATCCATGTAAAGAGGATGAGGTGGTAGGGGTCAAGACTCAATGGGCATAGGGCTCATGACATACAAGGGGTCGTAGTGTCTCATTCATGGGTTCCTTTGTAGAGGGTGTGTGGTACCTTCGTTTGCAATGCATTTTTTCCAAGCCCATCAATTGCCTTTTATCTTTCTTTCTTTATTTTCTTTCAATATAGCATAAGCAGAGATTGAAGGTCACTGCCCTGGCGTGGTGACCAGGTGGTGGCAATGTCACCCACAAATACCTAATGGAAATGAGAAGGCTAGCTTGTGATGAGACCCCCTTTCTCTCATCCATGCAACTGAGAGCCATTGCCTTGGTTTGGTGACCAGATGATGACAATGTCATACCACTAGAGATCCATGGACGTGATAGGTCTACTTGTGATGAGACCTCCTATCCTTCAACTAACCTTTTAAGCATTCTTTATTATATTGTGGGTCCCCTTTGTTCAAAGATAAGCGTTTCGTTGCTTTCTTGGGTGATCCCTGGGCGAAGCATCTGGAAGGTTTATATAAGGCTTTTATCTTTTACCCTACACCAACCCCTCTGGGCCTTTAGCCCCTTCTTCCCATAGAATGAGGGACAACCCCTTCTTGGGTCAATACACCCTAAAATCCCAAGAGATAATGAAATAAAGGGGAATAATGATGGAAAATAGTAAGTATGGTTGGGAACGATATGATGGCTCATTAAGGGATTTCCCAGTAGCAAACCCATTCCCAAAGAAGACCACTTAATAGGGAACATTGTCAACCACCAAGGTGAAGCAGGGCAAAAGGCATACTGTCCAAGCACATATCATGAAATCTAGAGCAATCTAAGATACAACATAATCAAATGGCTTAGATATTGAAATGATGCTCACCATAATACTGACTTGTACCTCATGGAGCAAGGCCTACTGCCTTCCGAAAGCCAACTGGTGTGGTGGATGCCATCTGTAAACCTGTGACCATTTGTGGTGGTGAGTGGGTTTTCCATCTGTGCAAAGGGTACTGCTGGTCATGTAGTCTCTCGTCACTCCATATCTGCAACCTGAGGGCCCTGAGACATGATCTCCTTAGTTATCCACAAAATGGGGATAACATGACCAACAAACCCTAGTGCATCCAAATCTCTTTGTGATTAAAATCACAATGGTAGTGAAAAAATTCACTAGTATAAGCCTCATGAGAAATGAGGGGTAACATAGCATAAGATCTAGTTTGCAGTTCCAGGTTTTGTATCTATATAGAAACCTTATGGTGCCATCCTAATCCTTTGACTTGTTGACCATCAACAGTTGTAACCATGAGATCCTTCACAAAATATAGAAAAATATTTAATTGTTTTGCGAGATTGATATCCACGAATTTGTGTGTACTTCCAGAGTTTATTAAGATTGTGCTATTTTTACTCTTTATTCTTCCTTTGAATTTTAGGGTCCTTGGTTACACTCTTCCTGTAATTTCCACAAGCGATATCATGAGTTTTTTATCTTCACTGTTATGGATGGTACCATTGTTTCTTAGACGAGGTGGAGTATATCTTTTTGTAGGTGGTTGTGAGCTTCTTCCTCTTGGACTATAGCCTCGTTAAGGACCTTTGATTCATATTCCTTATGATTCTGTCTAATGCATGTGATTGATGCTAATGATACCTTTGGTGAATTTTCATCCTTGTCAGAGTCTAACATTTCCTCTTCAACGGAAATCTCTACTTCCTTCCCATCTATAATTTTGCAATGATATAAGTGATTGGATGCGCTTCTATGACCTGGAGCCTAGTTCTCACCGTGTCTACAACAATTGTTTTCTTTCCTTTTTACTTCCTCCTTGGAGTTACTACTGGAGGTGTCAGATTCTCTTTCAGCATCATATCTATATGTTTTTTGAGCGCTACATTTGTGTCCAGGTGACCACTTGTCTCCACAATATCTACATTCACTCTCTTTTCGTCGTGAATAAACCTGGTCAAATCTTTGTAATGATGACCTTTCAAACTTCTTTTCTGCAGCTTTTGCCTTATGTATGGCTGTTTCCATAGTTATAATATCATGTAATTTTAATTCGTTTTGGATGTGTGGCTTTAGTCTGGTTACATACATTGGATTAGCCAGTGTTTCCAAGTCATTTGTAAATTTGTCCATATTTCCCTTTTTCTGTAGTGTGGTGGGTTCTGTAAAAAAGTCTTCCTCTTTGTTACCTTGGAATCTTTTGAAGAAATAGTCCTTGAATGTATTCCAGCTAATAAAAAAGGATGTCTTCTTCCACTACATGTACCAGTTGTATGCGTTGCCTTCTAGTTGCAAGGAGGCATACTTGATTTTTTCATTGTCGTTATCGATATTGTAGATTTCAAAATATTCTTTTGCCTTGTTAAACCATTCAAAGCCTTGTTTTTCATTTTCATCAAACTTTGTTAATTCTAGTTTTTCTCCATCGAGGATGTAAAAATTGGTTGATTCATATAGGGTGGAAATTGGTTGGTGACTGCTAAGCCGCTAGTGGGCATGTTTGGTTGTGGGATTGTCATACTTGAAGAACTTGGCAGTGGATGCTTAATAAACGCTTGGAAGGTGAAAGTTTGCACTTAAATGTGTCAACATGTCATATCAATGCACCATCACTTATCATTATGTACCAATAACCAATGAAATGCAATGTAGAATATCCAATGTAAAATTTGCAAGATACAAGTATGAAAGCAATGTAATTACAGACCATTCATCATCATTATTCAATCTAATAGCAAAGCATAAGACAAATGTAAAGGGATGCTTGCTTATAGGTGCAAGTATTAGTGTATTATATCAATGAAGCATCAAAGTATATCCATGAGCAATTATGTGGTGAAGAAATGGACTGCTTGGACAGCAAGCATGCCAAGATTCGATTTAGAACATGTGTACAGCAAACTTGTAAACAGATTTATAAGCCAAGCAAGACCTATCCATTCATGAAACTATAATAATGAAGTACCAGCAGTGATGATGATCAAGTTCAGCATATGTTTATCAGTTATAACATCAATAAGATTTCATTTGTACCACAAAAATGCGAGTCAATGCCACAAGTGTTCAAAATCCAATCAAAATCTGTGTGTAAATTAGACCAGCATGTGTTGTAGACTTATATGAAATTGGCCTTCAAATCAGCAAACAATAGGGAATGATGTGCACTATTAGCAAGTCGTTTGAGGTGGATTGGGACAGACGTGAAGGCAGCAATCCTAGGGAGCAAGGACACCTGCAAACGCTGCTCTAAAAGACAGTCAATGAACCTCAATTTGGTCTCTGGAAAATCTGCAGTATTTGACAGTAAATAGGACAGAGATCTTGGACAGAAGAGATGAGGCAGGGTCGTTGGGCTAGTTCAGTGGTTGTTTTGATGGCTAGGCTGGTTGGGAACAAGGAAACCTTGCAACGCTACTCAAATGAGGTGGAAAATACCTTGAAACCCACAGATAACACACTCAGAAATTTCAGAATTGGGACAGC
The DNA here is from genome assembly GCA_032191745.1 of Picea mariana. Lineage (NCBI taxonomy): Eukaryota > Viridiplantae > Streptophyta > Pinopsida > Pinales > Pinaceae > Picea > Picea mariana. The sequence continues at coordinate 64,406 of JASDQU010102386.1, forward strand.
AAGCAAGCAAAACATCAATGGCTCAAGATGACCTTCCAAGCAAGGCTATTCGGGCTGCACAAGAGAGATGGATCGGATCTGATGTAAAGGTACAATTTCAAGCCCTAGGGTTTGATTCTATAGGTAAATAAATTTAAGACAAAAGATGGATCAATCCCTAAATAATAACAACAAGATATTCAATGAAGAATAGACTAGCATGAATTAGATGAAAGATATGGCAGCGAAGCTCAAGGAAATCTAGAATATAGGTAATGCATGGTGAAACACTAGATTTCAAACAAAGAAAAAATGACAAAAAAGAGTTGATTTTAGCTTTTTGGTTGTTGAAGACAATGAAAGACCAGTGCCTTTGGAGGGCTATGGGGTCACCATGTCAAATCGAGGTGAGTTTTAGGGTTTATGATGAGGCAATGTTGATGGCACCCCGAGGATTGCCTCTCAAGTGTTGCTTAGGGTTAGAAGGTTCCCTTCAAGGTTGGATGGGAGGATTGGTCCATGAAGAAGCCTCTCTTGTGATAGCAAGGTGAACTTAAAGGTTGGCCAAGCAAAAGGATAGAGCCCTAGGACAACAACTTAATGCATGGACAATAACTTCAATGATCAAATGGGAAAGGTTAGAAGATCTTACCTTGAGAACCTTCCAAGTGGAGAGTTTCACCCTTCTTTGGCCTTGTAGTAGCCTTTGTCTTCCAACAAACCATGAAAAGTGCTTATCTAATCCTTGAACAATACTAGCATTCACTCAAGAAAAGAATAGATGCACACAAAACTCTCTAAGCCAAGTTTCTCATTAATCTCCAACAATTTGAAATGGAGGAGGACTCTTCCTTTTATAGGTGAAGAGCCTCCTCAAATACAATACAATACAATGTGCTAGCTCAATACCATGAGCTCAAAACCATTATCTCGGTCAAAACCATAGGAAAATACAATAAATCATGTAACTAATCCCTCAAAATGCTCCAAGGATGCAACAACCCTCTAGAAAAGGTCCAAATACAATGATAAAACCACACATATGGGCTAGAGAGAGACAAAGGAGGTGCTACCCTCAAAAGTAGTGCCAATGTCCCATCATAGAGCAAAGTGAGGAGTGAAACATGGTGGTCCAAAGACCTCCAATGTCCATCAACCAACTCCCTCAAACCAATGAGTGGTCCAAACATGAAATAAAAATCTCAAAAGTGATGACATCACCCTCACACGTGTGAGCCGTCCAAGTGAATAAGTCAACATAAAAGGCACGTGTGGGCTTCTCTAGGAGAGTGCTACTCAAGTAATCATCAATAAATGATGCCACATCATCATAAGGTCCAAGTAACCACTTGTAACCACTTCCCTAATTTGTAACCAACCCCTCCAATGCATTAAATACTCCCATGTGTAGTTCAAGGAGAGAAAATAATGCATGTGTGAATGCAATGTTCGACTGAGCAAGGAGAATGAGTCTGAGTGGTCCTCGTGGCATGTGTGATGACATGGTGTCCATGTCATGGATCACATATCCCAATGTGGTAAGGATCCCAAGGCAAATGGCACGGATCCCAATGCCTATAGATATGATCATATATGAGTACACTGATCCCAATGCAACATCACAGATCCCAATGTGGTGTCATGGATCTCGAGGCATGGTACACGTATCCTGATGCATAATGCTCACTTGAAGTGATGGGTCTAGCCTCTTAGCAAGCCATTAGGTGGTAGCACCTAGTGACATCCCTTAGCACAACATAACAAATAGGGGTTGGGTTTATTATTTGCATAAGTCTTACCAAGGGGAACAATATTAACCCTTATACATGCATCAAGTCCTAGGATAACCCATATTTCCTAATTACCTAGGTGAAAGATAGGCAAAGATGAATAATAATGATGAAAGGGAAGGGGAAATGAGTTCATGTGATGAACCTCAAAGTCTAAGACGTGAATACGTCTTTTTTAGTCATTTATTCGTTTATCTAGCTTTCATGATCTAGGATTTTTAAGATATAATAGCCTTTGAGAGGGAGCTTAGCATTGAGTTACCTATCCTCGACACTGTTTCTTTCTATCCCTTTAAGCCTTTTTCTTTAAGTGTTCAATTTATCGAACAAGTCGCTTTTATTTAGATATTCATAGACAAGCCAGGGACTACAGGCATTGGCCTCATAGCGAGGTGGCATTACTCAAGTTTTGTATTTTGGCTTTTGATTTTAGCTGTTCACCTCTTAGCCCCATTGGCGTTATTGATTCAGGACTTCATCATTTTGACCTTTCTTTTGACCTTTGAGAAATCATACATGACTAGGATATATTTTTTTATATGGATGGAATGAATGACACAAGGAAGGTGGAAAATGATTAGTGTGGTTAGGATGTGGAAAACACTATCTAGACCAAGTACCTAGGAGTATAGATTAACCCAATAAATGACACACTTCTAAAAGAAAAAATGTTCTCGAAGGTACTACAAGGCAAATAATAAAACCATGTAATGTTATGAAGTGCTACTAGATATCGTTAGGTGTCTACCACTTCACGATGAGATAATAAGCTATATCATCACATCCAAATGAACATTGATACACGGAATGTAAAAAATGAATCCTATTGAAGCCATATTGTACCACCCATTGTGCATCTGTCATCTTAGGAATGAGGGATGAAGGTGAGCTATACCTCAGCTGAGCTAGCACGATCATACATCTGGTGGAGATCAAGAGAGACTTTGCCTAGATTTGGAGAACATGAGCATGACATCTCATGCAAGTAGCAACATGACATCTTTGTGAGGGTATCTGAAGGTTGTCGCCCTTGGGGGGTAACACAACCCACAATAGTCCTATCTTGTTGTCCACTAATACAGAAAATTCTTGTGAAAAATCCTAATTAAGGAGAACTTCCAAACATGCATGAGGGAGTGTTTATTGATAGATATACAAATTTGCAGCTAGCTCGAATTAAGAAGGAAGTTGCCACATAAAGATTGCCAACAACAAAGATAAAGGTATCAAAGGGGTAAACCACAATTAATCACTTCTAGACAATAGAACAATGTTACTCGGAATTCAACTTGTCTATAACACATTTGATGCAAGTATTTTCCAACATTGGTCATCAACAAATTAAGTCCAAAGACATATGCCACAAGCTCCAAATAATCTTTAATAAACTCCAAGCAATAGTTTCTAGTGTTTCCACAAACTTTCAACAACCTATACAATAGGAGGATCTTCTCTTATATAGAGTCCAAGCTCAAAACCTCCTAAAATAAAATAATAATATCCACGTTTGAGATCCTAGATTCCTCCTAAGAAAACATAAACAAATACTATATCCTAACCAACTCCTAATGGACAAGTCAACAATGAATAATAAAATGCTAGGTGATGATTGGGCATGCCCCATGTATCCTCCTTGTGCAAAACACCCTTCAAGATGTTCTTCAACAAGTACCCCCAAACAAAATATTATTATGTGCCAATTCAAAGGATGGGAGTGTTCTCAAAAAGGCATTTAAACCCCCAATATTATATAAAATACTCCCTTGAAGAGGTGTGCCCTTGGAACATGTGCAATAAGAAGGCTATGGGAGCACATTGAGCAAGCCGAATAATATAAAATAGTTCCATAAATGTTGTGCTCGAGAGATGTGTGCAATGGTAGTTATGACCTCCCTTGGATCTAGGGCCTCCAATAAAATAATCCTCCAAGAGAAATGCACCTTAGATAAATGTGCTAAGTAGTTACATCATGAATAAACATGCCAAGATGCCAACTAGGGGAGCACACCACTTGATTAATGAGTGAACAATCTTGAGATACTAAAACTATACCAAAAATGGAAAGGTTAGTTAAGTTTCTCTCCAATGTAATAAAGACCACCTCAAACAATTGATCTTATAGGAAAATGTGCAAAGAAGGTTCACTTTGGTTGTTATAACAGCCTCTAAGGGTGAGGCAACTTCAAATAGTGCGCTAAGGCATGGATCCATGTGAAAACAACCAATCCTCCTCAATCCAAGAGCCAAAAGAGTGGAACGACCTACAATGATGTGCACATCCTCCTAAAATAACCATAAAATAACCAATACCATGTGCCACCATGTGAAATCATCAACCAAAAACCATCAACTCATCTCCAAATCCATTGGCAAAACAATGAAGCAACCTAGGGAAGTGTGCAAAGTGGTTATGCCTCAACAAATGCATTTAATCATCTTCAATCAACCATTTAGGATCCCAAGGCATCTACTCTAGAGTAGAGCACTCAAGAATATATATCAACCATGCAATGCAAAATAAACCCTCTAAAGCATGCTTCCTAGGGATATGTGCCTTGAAGTGAGGGCGCACTTTCTCTAGGAGTTATCAATCAAATGATGAGGCAGTGATCGAGAATAATATGCCATTAACCTTAGGATTTCATGCCAATTATGCAAAGCAACCCATGCACTACATCAAGGAGCAACAAATAATCGATAATCCTTAGGAAAACCCCTAGCTGATGGAAATTCCTTCCATAAATGCATTGTGCTAAGACAAAACTCCATGAAGGCACCCCATACTTCACCAAACTCCTCATGTGCAAGATGCAAGCCTCCAAAATGTGAGATGGTGATGTTAACAAAAGATGATAATCTATGAACAATTTGCATCAAAAACTGCAAAAATATGGCTAAGCCATCATCCTTCAAACATAGCTTGCTTGGGTAGGGTCTTCAACCTGAAATAATTGTCATGCTATATGAGGCGTAATAGTCCATAGTGTAGGGGATCAGATCTCTTCTGCCAAAGCTCACACAAGTTGCCATTGTCATGAACTAGAGCTCCATTTTTGATTGGATCATTAAGTAACCTGTACAAGCCACACTCTCTCAACATTTGGCCAAAACTCGACCAATGTTACGATCGCGATGTTAGATAATGATTTCGTGATAAAAAAACTCAACCACACACCTAAGATCCGTCATAATTGAAACTGAAAGAAGATTCTTTTGTTAAACTAGGGACATACAAGACATAATCTATTTTAGGAACAACACCTAATTGTTGTTTTTTTTCATATGAGATGAGATATGATCAATATTTTATTATAGTGATGAGTGTTCCATATATATAGAACATATGGTGATCATCCATGAAAGGATGCATCCCTTGGATAATAAATAACTATTTATTATTATTATTACTTATTATATATATTATTTAATAATCAATAATTATAGTATTAATTATTAATCTAGGAGAATGTCTTTTCGATGTTGTCTAAACATCAACACTCCCTCTCAACGAGGGAAACATTCTGCATCATGCCAAGCTTGTCTCTGAAGTATACAAACTTCGCCCTAGACTCATGACACCTGTCTATCAGTCCTTGGAGATGTCTCTCTCCCACCTGTATCAAGGGGAAAATCCCCCTGCGGCTCTCCCTTTGAGCCAATTGACTCTCTCTGAGATTAGGCTCACTCTGGGTCCGCATGTGATATCATTTAGCATCTCGAGTCTTTATCATTCCTATTCAAATCAACACGACTAAGGAGAAAGACTACACTTGGGCCATGCACCACAGGTACACCCTTGTGAGTGAGTGTCAACACAATGCTATCTGACACATGGAAAGCACCTCAAGCATCTTGAGTCCATATCACTCCCTGTCATGATCAAGGAAGGACTACGCTTGGGCCCATTTACCACAAGTACACCCTTGTGATAAATGTATCCTATCTCCCTTGGTCTGCAGCCCAATCTAGGAGAAGGTCCACCCGATGCTTACTCGCGACATTGTAGCAAAAGGTATGTCACACATGGCACTCCCATGTGGTCTTCTAGAGGCTACTCCCTCTAGAAACACTAGGGTCAACTCCCCATAGTGTGTGACGTCAAGGTCAACTACCTTGACGTGTTCTCATGTGCTCTCCACAAGGGACGTTGGTCTATAAGCCCAAACCCACTTATCCCTCTCGGATAAGTGTCATTACAAATCAACTCAACTCAGTCATAGAGGAGTATGATCTAGACTTCTAGAGGCTACTCCCTCTAGAAACACTAGGATCAACTCCCCATAGTGTATGACGTCAAGGTCAACTCTTTTGACATGTCCTCATGTGCTCTCCACAAGGGACGTTGGGCTATAAGCCCAAACCCACTTATCCCTCTCGGATAAGTGTCCTCATAGATCAACTCAACTCAGTCACAGAGGAGTACGACTTGGAGAATGTCTCAGGAAGCTGAAAACATCAAACACTCCCTCTTAGAGAGGGAGGCATTCTCTGCCACACTAGGTCTGTCACGAAAGTACTCGAACTTCGTCCTGGTAAGGGGTTTGGTAAGAACATCAACAACCTACTCATCTGTAGGAAGGTACTGCACCAATATTGCCTGCCTCTACACCATGTATTGGATGTAATGGTACTTGATCTCAATGTGTTTTGATTTGTCATGAAACATTGGATTCTCTGAGAGCTTCCCATAGCTCTGGTTATCACAATGAATAACGGAGGAATCCAACACGTCCAAATAAATCTGCAAGGAGCTTGCGAAGCCACATTGCTTCGCGGACTGCCAAACTCAATGCAATGTACTCTGTTTATGTTGTGCTCAAAGACATAGAAGTTCGTTTCCTGCTACACCAGGAAACCATGGCAGATCCTAGAGTGAAGCAACACCGGGAGGTGCTCTTCCTGTCCATTGCGCTCCTTGTCCAATCAAAGTCCATATATCCTTGCAATCTCATGTCAATACTGGAAGTATATCTCAGACCATGTCCAATTGTGTCTCATAGGTATCTCAACACATGCTTCGCAACAATCCAGTGTGTCTGTCTCAGTTGACTCATAAACTGGCTAAGTGCACTCACTACATAGCAAATATCTGGTCTGGTGTTAACCAGATACATCAATGATCCAATCAGTTGTCTGTACAGGGTCGGATCAATCTCATCGGAATCAAAAGAAGACACACTTAGTTTCTTCATATTCGTCACCATTGGTGTAGCCATGGGCTTAAAGTTCAACATCCCAAACTTCTTCAATATCTCAATTGTGTACTTCCCCTGACTCAGGAAGATCTCATTAGTTCTTTGCCACACCTCTAGTTCCAAGAAGTAGTGCATCATACCAAGGTCCTTCATCTCAAACTCAGAGGCCAACGCATACTTGCATTCAACAATAAGGCTCTCTGTACTGGTGAGGAATAAATCATCAACGTAGAGGACCAAAATCAGGGACTCTCCATTAGCAGTCTTGTAGTACAGGTTGGATCAACAACACTTTTACTGAAGCCCAAACTCATTAGGTGTCCATCAATCCTCGCATACCAAGCTCGAGGTACCTGCTTGAGTCCATATAGGGCCTTCTTCAACCTGCACACATGAGACTCCTTCTCATGTATCACGAAATCATCTGGCTGCTCGATGTATACTTCTTCCTCAATCTCTCCATTGAGAAAGGTTGTCTTCACATCCATCTGATGTAGTCTCCAACCCATGGTTGCTGCAAGGGCAATAATCATTTGGATAGAAGTGTACTGAGCAATAGGAGCAAATGCCTCCTCATAATCTATTCCCTCCACCTGAGGGAATCCTCTAGCAACAAATCTCGCTTTGTGCTTCTCGATGCTCCCGTCAGCTGTGTGTTTGATCTTATAGCTCCACTTGGAAGTCACTACAGACTTCCCCTTAGGTCTTGGGACAATATCCCACACATCATTCTTCATGATGGGATGATACTCCTCCATCATGGCATCTCTCCATACTGACTGATTAGATGCCTCCTCATAACAGGAAGGCTCATAATCAATGATGTGGCTCATAGCTGCGGCATAGCACGAATATCTTTGAGGTCTCTTGCTCTCTCAGAAGGTACCACAAGGAGATGCATGTCCTTCTACCTCCTGCAGAGTTTCACGAGGCCATGTAGGTCTCTTCCGACCTACTGCAGTATCTTTGGGAACATTAACTAGATCTACAGGATCAATGGGATCAATTGGATCAATAGGCTCAACTGTCTCCCTTTGAACTATTGGAGGGTGAGGGGGAGAAGGCACCATCTCTTCCTGTCTCTCACTATCAATCTCCATGTGAGATCCTCTAGATCTCCTAAAGGCTACCTCCTTCTCAAAGGTAACATCTTTGCTCACCTCAATTTGTCTCTGACTAGGGATGTAGATCGGGTATGCCTTCGAAGACTCATTGTACCCCACAAATGTACCCTTTTTGCTTGAAGGGTCTAGCTTGGTCCTTTCTCCTTGGGTACATGAATGTACATTGGACACCCAAATATCTTGAAGTGTCCAACCTCAGGCTTCACTCATGAACTGTGTCCATACTAGACATCTCGTTGTTCCCTCGTGGAACACATGTCTAAGACAAATCGAGGTTCCCTCGTGGAACACATGTCTAAGACAAATCGAGGTTCCCTCATGGAACCAATGTCTTCTCTAGGACACATCGAGGTTCCCTCATGGAGCCAATATCCCCCAAGACATATCGAGGTTTCCTCGTGAAACCAATGTCTCACAAGACATATCGTGAAACCAAATCTGACTCAGAGTCTCTCAGTTTCTTTTGGTTTGTCACCATGGGAGTGGTCATGGACTTGCAGTCCATCATCCCAAATCTTTGAACGATCCTGATAACATACTTCCCTTGACCAAGGAAGATCTCACCTTGCTTCTGCCATACTTCTAATCCCAATGCATTTAAACCAAGATCCTTCATTCAAAGGTCAATTTCCTTTTACACTGATCAATGAAATTCTTTGCTCCTGGCGACTGGAGCATATGTCTCCTTATAGTGCACTCCCTCTTTCTAGGAGAACCTTGGTTGAAAATGACTATTGCCACACCAACCATGGTTTGCGACTCGTTTTGACATATTTCTCCTTCTCTGCGGGGTTTGACTTACAGACCTGCTAGATCAACTTGAAAACAACCATTTGCAACAAATCCTCCCCATTTCGGCACAACATCGAGGTTCCAAATAAGGCTATCGATCGCATGCTCCTAAGCCCAATTGAACAACATCAAGAATGCATTTTGCTTGGAGATAAATCCTTATCTATCGCCAACACCTGTGCACTCATTGCCAACTCCAAAAGTTCCACCAAAAACATTAGTGCCATGAAATTCTGCACGCGAGCCCATAGTTTTCATCCAGAGGTTAGTGTCATCATGCTGCTACCGGGAATGGCGCTCCAGGTGTTCCCCGCGCTCGATGATGACACAATGGATGGAGTTTTTAATGGCTACACCATCAATTTCCTGCGACTACCTTGTGAACCCGCGTCAGACTTCCCCGAGGATACATGCAAATTCCGTACACTATGACATTAGGAAAATCCTGCAAGGTCGTGCCAACGTCCCCACGGTTCCTTCGCGGTAGCAGCTCCTCTAAACAAAAGCAATTACTTTGAATAAGCCTTGACAACTGCTCATTGGTTCTGAATGATCCTTTCTTCATTGATGAGGGGTCATTCTTCATCGATGAGTTTCCAATACGTGAGAAGACACAAGTCGCATAGCTCCTTCCACATGAAAATCTCCTCGAGGTAGGCACACATTTCACCCTCTCTGGCTTAGGTCTTGTTTGAGAAGTTTGCACTGGGGTTTACTAGCGAGTACACTTTGACCATATCGCATGCTCAAGCAAAATCTTCTTGTTTCTCTTAATACTCTGCACGTAAGGAAATCTTCTCTTGCTTTGTTTTCGAGAAAGAGCTACCTGCAGATATTCAAGACAAAGAGAAGCACGATTTTTCTACCGATCAGACAACAGAAACTGAGATTGCGAGTCCGACAGTCGAAAATGCAGGAAAAGTAACTGCGAAACCATCAAATGCTGCAGCAAAAAAAAAATGTGAACGAGCAAGCCAGTGTCAAAGCTCTCCACTCTAGCTAAAGCATCCGCTGCATTACGAGGCTCAATGGTTAGATCGACGGCTCCCGTCCTCGCCTTCCACTGCTTCCAGAACCAGAGTGGTCAGTAACAATGGCAATTCATCGACTGCTAATGGAGTTCAGAGAAGTCTTACGAGCATTTCCAGCTCCAAGGCCATTGTTAGTGCGAATTCTGTCACCAAATAGAATAGCATGGGGGCACCGACGGGAAGAGCAGAGTGGCGGGCTAACGTCGATACTCCGACCACTTTGTGACAACAACCTTCTGTTGAAATAATGTAACTGCGAAGAGCATTCTTATTATTTTGTTATTGGATTAAATCCCCATTGTGGATTAATCATGTCATTATTATTATTTTTATTATTAGATTAATCCCCATTGAGGATTAATCAAGTCGGTAATTGTATAAGGACCAAATCCCCTTTTGCGGATTGG
>JASDQU010102386.1:83082-94859 GCA_032191745.1 Picea mariana
TTTAAGTTCCTAAGTCACTTTTCACTTTCTAATTTAAAGTTCACTTTACCACTTATAAAGTGACTTTATGAAAAAGACCCACTTTTAAGTTGTGGACCACATTCCTAGGTAAAAGATTAAAAACCCATAGGAACCACTTGTCCAAGGTACAAATCTTCATTAAAATTCAACAGTGTTGAAGATCCAAGAGGGGTTTCTTGGTCTCTCAAGGCTATATAAGAAACCTCTCACTCCCTCATTCAGAACCATTCTTCACAGTAATGTTATGCTACCAAATTCTCTCCATCCCACTCTCTCTCTCTCTCATTACTTTCACATTGCTTCACTGGTTTTGCTCTTGAAGAGCTTGTAGCAGCATTGTTGCTACAACCTCTTCCCATTTAATAATACAATAAACAACTTTGGAGAAAACTGTGGCGTTCAAGATTAGTCTAGATGTGCCACTTATTGTGAGGTGATATCATTCTGAATCTTTATGTGTTTTGATCGATAGTTGCTTAAGTAAATTAGTTTACTAGGCTAGGTGAGGCAATAGTGTAGTTGTCCATCTATATATTTTTGTAATTGCTTGTAGTATAAACTATGTTGTATTATCTCTGCATGCAAGATATTATCTATTGTTCCATCTCACTTTGGGTTTAAGTTTTGCAGATCATCTCTATGGAGTTGTTGGGATAAGTTCAAGGACGAATTTACCCTCATCTTCACTCAAACTTCACAAGCATTTCCTGTCCTTCTTCCTCATTCTTTCATTTCAGATTTTAGTAGCTAACTCGCTTAGATAGGTCAACTAAATCATTGCAATTTTCTGGTTTTTATATGTACAAAATTTCTGCCTAAAAACAGAAATTTCATAACATTTTTTAGTGTATTGCAGCATAAATCAGCAAGCAATAGCTTGCTAATTTTGGTAGATTCTCGCTAGGACAAGAGGGCATGCTGCCCAATTTTCAGCACAATACACCCTCAAACAACTCCTCTCATAGTGGTAACAGTTTCTCTTCTTCTTCTCTATTCTAAATCACTGTAAAGCAAGCCCAAAGGAGTTGTACCCAAGTGGCTTGCATTCTTTTCCTTTTCATCTTATTTTGCAAGTTTTAGATTAGATTTATTTTCGTTCTTTTTCTTGCTTAGTTTAGCTAGATTAGTTTTAATTTCTACATGCATGCTTAACTTAAAATAATCTAAAGTAGATCTCATAACATATGCTAGCTTAGAGCCCATGGTGGCTTAGATTGGATCTTCATTTTTTGTTGCATGCAAGTTTATGTTTCTTTTATCTTTATCTTACACATGAATGCACTTACTGGTTACATAATCTTTTAAGTAATCATTTCTTACCTTATGCAAGTTATGTCCATTACTTTATGTTTCACAATGCACTAATTTCACTTAAAGTTTTTAACTTGCAATCTTGTCTTTAAAGGCTTCAGCCTTCACGATCAACACTTTCAGTTCTTAATACTCACATGCAATAACTCAACACTTAAGAACTCATTTTGCAACTTCATTGTTTAAAGGCATCAGCCTTCTTATCTTTCAATTTGCAATACTTTGGCAACTTTATTTGAGCAAGCTACAAGCACTCAAACACGCATTGCAATATTTAGCTCATAGGTCTAAAACAAATTAATTAGACTTAATAGGACACCATAACTCACCATCTTCGCCATTTAAAACGGGGTCGGAGGAAGGCAATGGAAGGTGCTAGGACGGGAACGGTCTCACGATGCGTGGCATCCTTTCCGGGAGTACTCTGATCTTAGGACTGACCTGTGAAGCTAGGGTAGGCCTCGTTACCTCACTTCTTGGGCATCCAGCAGTCACTTGGTAACTGGGGGAAGAGAGTTTTTTGGGTTGACATCTAGATAGGGCTAAAATTAATCACACTTAATCACTTAACTTAATCCTTAGTCTACAACATCTGCAATATACTTTTACACTTGCAAGCACTGATCTCATTATCTCTTTATATCATGCAAGTTATATTTTATATGTTGTAGAATAATTGCTCAAGTGGTTACATCTCTTCATCTAGAGCACTTTACTTTCAAAGCTTTCATTTATATTTTGTTCCTGTATTTATGGTGTGATCCTTCAAGAAGTGCGCATCCACCTGGAGGCATTCTCTTGACTGGGTCTTGAGTGCTTTGCGTCTTTTGCCATTGATAAGAAGTGCAACGGAATTCTATCTGTTGTGAGAATGCTTGGCTTGATATGTTGATTATCTCTCGTCTTTAAATATCTTTTTTTCCTGCACATTTCAAGCACTTGTTAGTATATTGTATATCTTGTATCTAGCTTAGCTAGCTTTATATCTCTGACATATTCTTTTGTATCTAGTTGTATCTATCTTGTTGTAATACTTTTAACTTGTAATTATCTTGTAACAAACATCCCCTTAACTTAGTTGACCCCTTGCCCAATCTTAGGCACTAGTCTTAGTTGCCCTAGGAAAAGGTCTCACTTTCATACTTAGATAATTGCATCTTGTGTTTGCTACTTAACATCATAGGTTAGTTTCCCCCTAACCAATTAACCAATTAAAACCAACTCCTAGAACATTTAAACGTAAATCTCATCTAGTAACTAGGGTCTACCCCCCTTGGCTTCCCTAAGAGTTAGCCTAGACGGAAGAGATTCAAGTCAAAGTGACAGCGTGGACTTTGAACCTAGGCATTGTACCTCCGAGGACACACTAAGTGAGCAGGACTTAGCTCACGTTTGCAAGTGTGTATAAGGACGGCAACACATCCATCTTATTTTCAATCTCTTGAATTTTTCTTTTTTTGTTTACCAACTCATCATTTGTTATTGACCTAGCACTCAAATCATTAAGTTGGTCCTCCAATTTGGATAACTTGTTATGTATCTCCTTATTTTCTTCATGAGTTATAGATGAGATTTCTCGAGGTTTAATTGGTATTGAAATATTTTTTGAAGCCATGTGGGATAACAATAATAATACTCCTCTAGTTTCTCTTTCTCACAAATTTTGAATCACCAAAAACATATCTTCCAATAAAACGTTATGTCAATTGTAAGTTACGTACCTTTCAAACCCTAATTCTGGAGACTGGCACCTGAACTTTAGAGTTCTGATTAATTTCAAAACCCTCCCTAAAGAAATGAATGGAAAAAAATAGTGATTTCCTTCCACCACCTTAAGATTGTTTGGTTGGGATAATATGAAATAAAGATTGGGACAAAGAGCCTTCTTCTTCCTTATATTGTATTGGGCTGGAAACTCTGTTATTAGGTACTGGGTCAGATGTGTTTGGTCTTGCTCATCGGTCATTTTAGATACAAAAAAATAAGAAGGGTGGGTGTGCTTGTCATAGTGTGGGGGATCCTATAGTAGCTCTCACTTACACTACATAGATCATCAGTTATTCTACATGAGACGATACGAGATAGATCAACATTTTATTTCTTATTTGGACGGTTGACCTTTGTCCTTATATATCTCTGAACCTTGAACCCTTTTGAGTCTAAAATTTTGGCCTATAGTACTCTGATATGACTTCTTAAACTCATGAAAATTTTACAGTCTGAACCTTCACTGATAAAAAGTTATATAGCACAAATACCAAAATGAATTTTTAAGACTAATTTCGATATTAGTAAAAATCCCCAACTTCCGCAAAATATATCTCACGAATTATAATGATTCAAATTCTGAAAATTTTTCCACGGGTAATTCGCTATTTCTCTTCAGAATTCTGAAAATTTCAGAGACTGAAACTTCGTTGAAATGCTTTTATAGTGAAAGTAAAAAAATGGCTCATTTGAGACTAATTTTAGCACTAGTAACAAACCAGATATTGAACCAGATCCTGAAATTTTTACCACTTGTTACCCCCCTAGTTGCACCAAGCAGGATTGACGATGATCCACAAAGGTTCAACAAGTAAATTGTTCAAAATCAGAGTTCAGAAGTTTAGCTGGGTCTTATGACCCCTTTAAATTTTCTTCTTCTTCATGGGGGGAATTGTAATAAAATGAGCTAGCATGATGACCTTGTTATGTAAAAGGCTTAGCCCCCTAAGACTTTATCATGAGTGCATACTCTAGAGTGTTTTTTTTCACTTGTTAATTATATCTTGTTGTATAAGCGAGTTATAATTTCTAAGTTTTTTCACTCATTACCTCCAAAGTTGGAGTGTGCACTGATGGTTAGGCCTTACTGTGTATTGTCTAAGTCTGGTGTCTAATGTATATTACAATGATAGTCATTATTTTTTAGTCTTATGGACATGCACTAAGTCCCCCTTAGGATTTTTTATATTTTTTAATAAGTCATAAAAATTCCCACAAAATGGGAATTTTACTTTGTAATTTGATGTAACTTTAAAAAAGTGGTACTAGGAGATGTTGTATGCCTTGGGGGTATTCGTTTTATAACCCAGGATACCCCTTTTACATGTGTACCGTGTTTTCGAGATAATTATTGACTCATTCTCTTATAAAATTCAATTTTACTCGAAAAAGGTGAAAAAAGATAAATAAATCAGCATTGTTATTTTTTAGGAAACATGTCCGGGACATGTTTTTAGTTAACTCACCCTCTCTCTTAGTTCACTGAGTATTAGTGACACTTAAAGACGAGTTGTGAGTGAGTGTTGTGAGTGAGTGGTCATTGAGTTAGGATAGTGATGTGTCATTGGGATGAGATCCCAAGAAGAGGGTGTGCCCCTCCTCTCTTGTGTGGTGCATTCTAAAGTTTTCCCCTTTCCCTTGAAAAACGCAGATTAAGGGGTTGGAAAAACGTAGCGCCTAGAAATTTGTAAGTCAAGAGCAAGTGCACCCTACACAAAGGCGCTCATAGAAATGGACTAAATGACTCCATAAGCCATGAAGTAAGCCCAACACGTTTCACTATCACACTTACTCTTGATGGGTTCTTTTCTTTCTTGCTTCCCCTGGAACATATCCCTCTACTTGGGTCTTTTCTTTCATGTTTTGGTTGGCACACCTAATAGGGTTTGATGATGATTCTCCCATATGCAAACTAGCCAACTTGCATAAAGTCTTGATATACTATGAAATTTGAAGGGGATACTTATGTGAACTGTTTATGTGGCTTCTATCTCAAGTAACAACTTACTTTGTATGATCTAAGGGGTTTTATACCTTATGAACATTGGTTTTACTTGATCCCATGCTTTGGTTTGATTTGGATGCCCCTAACATGGTTCTTTGAACGACATCCCATGCTTTTACCCGGGACGTTGTGCATCTGTTTATAGGCTATGGCACGTGTGATGCAGAGCGTTGAATCATTGGATGGATTGACATACTCAAACACAGGCTCTCACATCTTCAGAAACTTGGACGATGGACATATGGGCTTGATTTTGATAGATATGGTCAAGATGGCACATTTATGGGCAGGAAACCCATACTTTGGGAAGTGCACCCACATCTTACCCAGCCACTTGATGGAGGACATTGCACTTCGTTTGGCTTCGACAGCATGCATATATGAGATGCATCCCCTCCCCACCTTGGACATTGCATTCTACACCTTGGATGCTAGGCTTTTTGATGATGACATCATGTGCTACGGTTTGATGGAGATGATGGGATTTGTTTTCCACATGGACACCACATGATGATTTGAGGTGGCATGGATTTCTCCCACCTTTCTTGCACTTTGGATGATGATACATGGCCTTGGGAGGCCTTCCACCTCTTGGAGGCTTGACGTCACCACACGTGTGGCTTTATGATGGCCATTTTGCATGATTTGTTACTGTAGAGGTTATTTTGAGGGGTCGGCCCCACTTTTAGCATGGATCATTGTTGTTTTACTCAATTATGTGGAAAAAAGCGTTTGGTTACCTCATATAAATAGAGGAAGCACTCATTTCATTTTTTCATCAACACAACTCCTTACACAAGTAAGAGAACTTCTCCAAAAAAGTTCGCTCTATCTTTCTTTTGTCTCTTGGAGTCTATTTACACCTATTGGGGTGACTTTGGATGGATGTTTCTCTTGTTGATGGTGATTTCTTCATGGATTAGGGTTTCCTCATGCTAATGTGCCTTGTTTGTAAGTGTTTACTTTGAATGCATGTGGTATTTCTTGGTTTATCTTGGTAAGTCAAAAGTAAAAATGGAAGGCAATTATAAAGACAGAAGACCTAGCATGAAGAAAGTGTATGTTGTGCCCAAGAGAAATCTACTAAAAGAAACATTATGAGGTTTACCAATCCTCTAGCAACTAAACCTCTGGTCCAGCAAAGTCATTCTAAGGTTTACCATCATAGTTGAGTAACAAAGGTATGTACCTATACATGTTCTTTTAATTTGTATCATTAGCATGAGTGTGTTTGCAGGGAATGTACAAGGGATCTTGTCAAAAGCAGTGATCTTGGATTCAGTGCATTCAGAAGATCAACACACTTGATATATCTCTGGCTATTATGGCATTATGAACTTCTAGTCAAAGTTATAAGCTGACTTTAGTCAAGATCCTATAAGGTTGAGATCGTATTCTCTAACTCAGTTTTTTGTCAAGAAAGCATATTGTTTTAATTTTAAGGGACAGGTCGGAAAGGATACTTGTCTCAGAAGAAAAGCAATTCAAGTGGAACAATAGCAAGACTCCAGGTTTGCATATCAAGTTTGACATCTTTATTATTGTCACTTAAGTGAGTATTGATAAGTACTCAGTAGCTTATACTACTCAGTGAACATATTTGAAAATATGAACTAACACCTACTCTAGGAGATATTTCTTGTTCTTGTTATCAGACAAGATCATCTTAGTATTGCTACCAAGAAACTATCCTTCATATAAAAGATGTTGTATCGGAAACATTGTTGTTCTTGTTGTCTCGGGCAGGTTATTTCATGAATGTAGAAATTTCTGAGGTCCTATGAGGCTGCCACCTAAGGTCTGCATTTGACCTTAGTATGGCTCTAAGTTTCAACTGTGTGGCTGTCTTTTGCTGTTGTTTTAGGACAGCAAATAGTCACCAAACTTTCTGCTCAATATTTGATGGTTAAGTGCCCTTTTGAGGTGCCCTTGCAAGTGTTTTCTTTACTCAATGTTAGCACATGCAATATACATCAAAACACATAACACTACCTCTAGATCTTTAACTTTAAAATGCTGATCTACACTTCTAAGCATGCATAAAATTGACACATAGATTTTTGGTCAACATAACCCTGGAAAAATCCCCCCATGGGGAAAACCAGTTTGGAGCAGATATATATATATAAGGCCACAAAGCAAAATGTACAACATAGGAAACATATACAAGTGAACCTGGTACAATAGAAACCACTCTAGGATGCCTTGGAGTTCCTTGAAGACCTCCCCACAAGCCTTGTGAAGTAAGGTGCCCCTTGCCTTGGTGAGCCTTTCTTCCTCTTGCTTGCTTTGTCTTTATCCTGATCATTTTCTTTGCCTTTGCTCTTGCTTGCCTTTGACCTTGCCTTGTTTTTGTCTTTTCCCTTTGAAGTAGCCTCCTCCTCACAAGAAAACCTCCTCCAAGTGATGGTGCACCCCTCCTCTCAAGTGTGCCCCCTCCACATGCAAAAACCCAACAAGAGATGAATCCTCCCTAGCCAAGCGCCCTCAACTCCTCATGAAGTGCGCCTCCTCTCTACTAGTTAGAACCCTCCAATAATGAGCCACTTCCTTGCTTGATTCGCCCTCCTCCCAAGAATGCGCCACCACCTCAAGCAAGTGCGCCTACCTCCATAGAATGCTCCTCCTCTAGACTCATGCACCCTCACTCCTCATAGCTCCCTCTATAGCACAAGAGTAATCCAAGACAATTGGAGTGAGCCTCCAAGCAATGGGTAGAGCTCCCTCTACTAGATATGCGCCCGTCCTCTCAAGGTTGCACCCTCTCCTCTAGCAAATGCGCCCTCCTCTAGAATGGTAGCCAAGCCTCCATGGAAGGCATATCCAAGCTCTCTCAAACCAACAAAAGCTTCCTCCTTAAACCCTCATGCAAGTGCACCCTCCTCTCCTCAAGAAATGTTCCCTAGCTCTCCTCCTCTTCTCCTCTTCTCACAAGTGAAGAATGAATCTCATAAATGCACTATACCCTCCTTTAGCCTCCTTTGGCCAAGCCCTAAAAGATCAATGGCCTAGATCCAATCTAGCCAAGTCTAATCAATGGGTGAGATCTAATCCAAAAATATCACTAAGGAAACCCACTTTCCTTAGTTGCTTTATGTCTATTAATTCACCCAATTTGTGAATTAATTGTCACTTTATGACTTAAGTGACATATTTCACTTTTGACTTAAATCTCCTAAGTCAAAGTGAAATTAGAATGATAAAGTAAAGTACAATGGTAATAGTCTCCCAGACTCCCCCTGTGTGTTTAGAGACTCATAAACACATGGGGACCACTTTCCAAAGTACCCAAATCTCAACACTCCCTCTTACCAAGGAAAGTGCTCGTCACCACCAATCTCATCCCTGCAGTGGACATGGTTGCCTCCTGGCATATACTCGGTGAGTATGGTTGTACCTTGATCATTGAAAGTAGTCTTTGTCACAAATCTGCTCAATCTGCGTGATCTATAGATGGAACTGTCTCTCCACCTATCCAAGATCACCTAGATCTCGGCATCACACCAAAGATCTCCACCTTGGTCTCCCACCAAGGATTTCCACCTCCTGGCATCTCGCCAACAGTCACTACTCTTGGCATCTCACCAAGAGTCACTCTCTTGGCATCTCACCAAGAGTCTCCCCCTCTTGGTATCTCACCAAGAGTCATCAACTTGGCCTCTCGCCAGCTAACTTCCACCTGAAGTAGATCCAGAATCTAATCTCCCCGTCTCTGTAGCCAAGTGAGGCTCAAGCCTCCATTGTGCCCTGTAGCTCCTCCTCATCAATCTCTGATGCTCTGAAGTTGTAGTACCAACTCTCTGTCTACTCGGCAACTCTAAAACTAAAGCTATCCTGGGTGGACTAGTCACCCACTCTGATGATGATGTCCAAGGACACTGAGTCTGATCTCCCTCTGAATCATTGTTGTGAGTAAGTCAGTCTTCCTCAACTCTGTCTCCCCATCTAATGTTGGATGGTGTAACAGCAAACAAAGTAGTCACGAATGCACACTCTCTTGCAAACTTCTCACAGAACTCTATCTCCTCTGTTGTCGTTGTTGACCCATCCTGCTACTTCTTCTTCTTCTTGGGACATTGTCCTACATAGTGACCCATATCTCCACAAGCAAAGCATCTCACTGTGCTCATGTCTCTCTTCTGCCCACTGTTGCTGCTCTCTCCTCCCCATGGTGGGGCCCCAAACTTGGGACCCTTCCGACCTCCCTGGTCGGTCTTCTTCTTTCCCTTTGTCCAAAGAGCAAGGTCTTCATCACCCGGAACTGACTGTTGCTGCTGTCCAAAAGCCTCTGCCACTAGTCTAGTCTCCTCATGGACGAAGTCATCCCACATCCTCTCCCATGTGGGCATAACCTCCCTGGCAATAATGTTGCGAACGAATGGACCCCGTGGTTTGGTAAAGCTATTCAAAGCTATCCTCACCATAGAGTTGGGATCCACCACCTCTCTGATGGCTCCAAGCTCGTCTCTGATCTGGGTGTATCTACCAAGGAAAGAAGTAACCGACTCATTCTCGAGCATGTGAATGCCCCTCAGTTGATCATGAAGAGCATGAAGAGCCAACTTCCGATGCTCATTAGAGCTCTCATACAACTTGCATAGAGATGCCCACATCTCATATGCATAAGTCTTCCCAGTCTAGTGGGGAATGATATGATCCCTCACTGCATCACAAATGGTCCTCTTTGCCTTGTTGTTCCTCTTCCTGAACTCTGCCAACAAGACAGGGGCAGTAATAGTAAGAACCGGAACAAGCGCCTCAACTGTATCCCATAGTTTGAGGTCCTCTAAGACAAAGATGATCCTCACCTTTCAAGGCGACCAATTGCTAGCCCCAGCTAGCCTGTCCTCCACACGCATCTGAGATACTGACATTACTGCCAAATTGCGCTCACTCTGATGCTCCAAGTGCAAAGGAACATTTGTTGAAATAATGTAGCTGCAAAGAGTATTCTTATTATTATTTGATATATTATTCATTGGATCAATCCCTATTGTGGATTGATCTTGTCGGCTATTGTAATAGGACCAAATCCCCTTTTGCGGATTGGTCAAATGTTAATTATAATAGGCAGAATAAGAAGTCGGCCCCAACAGATATTAAAGAGGCCCCAGAATGTAATTAAGGTGGTTATAACCACCCAATGGGAGAAGTCAGCCCTGCCAGTGAAAAGACACTTCACACGTGCCAGTCTAATATAAATAAGGAGGCTAGCGCCTCACTTAGATACACAACTCACTTGCTCATTGAGAGACAAGTTTTGGATCTGCTGTTGGAGAAGGAGGAGAGAGAGAGAGGCACATATCTAGGAGAGGACTTTCTGTATTAGTTTAAGAGATCTCTTGGCATTGTATTGGCTATCTATATTAAGGAAGTTTTGCTGGGTTTTCTTCCCCTAGAGGGTTTCCCAGGATAAACGTTGTGTCTCTTGTGATTGTGTATTTCTCAGTGATCTTCGATTATGCTATTGTTATCTAATGAAATGCAAACAACTATAATAATGGCTTAAACATTAACATGGTTTCAGAGCCAAGCTGAAGGAAGCAACTTTCACAAGTGAAAAACGTCACTGTTGTCGTACATGAAAATTAGGGCTTTTTGATGGTGAAGCTTTTCAGTGCCAAAACCATCTAGAAAAGTGTGCCCTCCCCTAAGGATCAGTTTGGCACCTTCAGCGCACCTTTTCACTGGCTAGATCTCCCGAAAAGTGAAACCCTAGTTTCACAAAGTACCAGAAAACCAGAGTACCAGAAGTACCAAAAAACCAGAAGCACCAGTCCATAAATCCGCAAATCAAGTTTGAGGGGGTAAAAGTTGGATTTTCATAAATCTGACTACACCAGCTAACTCGCCTCAGCTCAGCGCATCTATCCCTTGGATCAGAATTTCAAAATTCGAAGTTTGAAAAATTAGGGTATACTCATAAAACCCTAAGTTGCAGTTGCAGTTGCAGTCTCAAAACCAGTTGCAGTTGCAGCCGTACTACCAATGGCAGTCACCCTTAAAGTTTTTAAAGAGTTGGTAATGATTATCGCTGCTGCCAGATGGTGCCACCACCTGCAAATGCTATCAGAGGTATGTACTCACATATGTTTAAATGGTTAAACTTTAAAGAGTATTTGCGGGAGAAGGGATCTCAAGATCCAACACATTCAGAGGAATGATGCAACCCAGGTGTGATTATTCTGAAATGCATCTATTTGTCATGACATTATCTTGATCAGTGTTGCATGTTGAAGCTATGATCAAATTATTAGAAGGATTAAAAGTTGATCATAGAGCTTATCCTCTAACCTAACCTTCTGTCAAGATAGCGTATTGTCTTAGTACAGCAGACAGGTTGAAGAAAGCACTTGTCATCTTGAGTGAAGGAGACTTGGAAGAAAAGCAAGCACTCATTCCAGAAGACAAGGCTCTAGGTTTGATTAAATCAAGTTGATAAGATTCAAAGGTACACATGACAAGTTGATGATTATAGTTGAGATAGCAGTCTTTGTAAAGTATTATACCTGATAGCATGTGAGCATATAGAGGTATATGCTTTGCCTGATACAACTAACACCTCCTCTAGGACAAACCTCGTGTGTTAGTTCCAGGTTGCCATGGAAGAATGCTTGGTCACAACACTATGAGAGTGTTGACCTCATTTCATATTGTATTTCTTACATTTAAT